>JACDNR010000698.1:0-40881 GCA_013421045.1 Propylea japonica
GGTGAGAAATATCAAATTCGAAAAAGCATAGGATAATTATTTTTGAAAATAAAAATCGATGGGGTGCGAGGATTTCCCTAGGAATTATTGACGAGTTACGTAACTTTTTTGGCACGTTGTTAATTAATCGCCTGATAACAATACAAAACCTGATTTAAATGGGTAGGTATTACATTACCAATTGAGCTATTGGTAAAAAATATAGCTACAAAGATCAATAATAATAAATTAATATCTACAAATCTAAGAATATCACCATTGTTTAAGGATAAACAATGATATCAATAGTGAATCTTTCTATTAAAGAGGAGGCTATATTTAGCGCATCCACCATTTCCAATGGCCATAACATTGTACGAGTAGCTATTATCATTGTTTAAGTTTCTCCTTAAACTAGCTATTATCATTGTATTATTGTATACAATGCTACTGATATGGTAATATAATCAAGAGCATTCAATGACAGCTGTTTGGTCCTATTGAGGCTCATCTGCATGGAGATAGCTTGAAATGATTCTCTACTTCTTATTTTCACATTTCCATTTTTTTTGGCTGAATATCGAAGTTTTATAGATCCCAATTTGACCTTTGTCATTTAAGCCTTCTAGAAACTTAATAAAATCATGAATCGATATCTTTAATTCATACTACAACTTCAAGAGAGTTATGAGCATTACTAAGATAATTTTCAATATTTAAATTTTTTATGGATTTTCAACAGATATCAATAACAAGAGAAGAACTGAGGAAAAAATGAAATATTTTCTGATCCTCAACCATTTTTTCACAAAATTATTTGTATCAAGGAAATAAATGAGCTCAATAAATGTTTTTCCATATTTCGATGGGGCTGTTCTTTTCATGCCCACCCTACTTGCAATTTTTCCAAACAAGGACAGATTTTACTTTCAGTTCAGGTTCTGATTGAAACAAAGTTCTCATCAAGGGCTTTGGAATATAGCAGCAAATTCGTTTTCCCCCTACAATCAATCAAACTACCAAATCAATTTTTAAAAAGCCGAAAAAACTAAGTATGTTGGGTCAACTGCACGCTACGAAAACCAATGATGGCGTGTCCAAAAGTCATTATTCTCATTTCTAAAGAATAAAATATAGGAAAACTTCATTCCGAAAGCATTTCCAAATACTCAGCATATATTTCAGACCTCAAAATCATACATTATCGAACGAAACGCCTTGAAAATCGAAAGGAAACTGGGGGAATTCATATTTTCATCTGCATGCTTGCATTGTGGCGCCATCAGACGGCATTGTACCGAATGACGTCAATCACCCCCAACGCCTGCGCCCTACACAGCGTAGCATAGGCAAATCAAAATGCCAAAATATCTAAAAATCCTCCGAGAATTGTGAATTTTCTGTTGTACGATGTGTCAGTAAATTCAGCGCAGCGACAATTTGAAGTTTTGTGTAGAATTTCGTTGTTTAGAGTGTTTCGTGAACGTTTATTACACGAACTACCTTGTGAGTCAGTTTTCTAAGGTAAATTGTTTTTCTGAATCATACTTACGATTTTGATGTTAGTGCTTGCCGTCAGCCACATATCCATGAAATCGATTATGCTGACAGTTAGCCGAACGTTTTCTGAATGTGACTTCCTGATAGATTTTGGCATACCGTTTTGTTCTTCAGAATTGTGAAGTCAGAATATGAATTTGTAATGGACATTATTCCAATCTTACGGCAAAAAGTCAGGTGTTTATAGGTTAGGTTATATGTTTTGTGTTCTCCCAATTCTACGGGGTGTGCCCCAAAACCATCGGAGGGAAAAATTATGATATTGCGATTACCATTCAAGTTTGAAATGGTTTGTTTTTATTGAACGTTCACAATAAAATCGAAACAGTATATATTCTACATCGTAATTCATTAGATTTGACAATATGAATGAGCTAGGTAGTGTTTATTCAATTCTGGTTTCTGCGGAAATGAATTTCATGCTTGAAGAATATGATTCATAGTTCCAGAATGATTGTCCTCCCGTTCTACATGACATCTTGACTTTGAGTCACTAAGCTAATAAGTGATATGAACAAGTCAAATTATTGAACTTGAAAACAGTTTTTGCGAATTCATAATAATAATTTCAATAAATGTTTTCATTAAACCACCCAAATAACATTAACATTACATAAGGGAAACATTTCTGTAGGGCGAGATTAGATTTCATATGAATATTTTTTCAAATAATATGATATTTCATGGTTCATGATCTTCGAAAAAAATCTTTAAACAATTTTGCAGAGTAATTCAAGTGACAATGAATATTGTAATTATTCCTATTCTTTCTCTTATTGCTTTATTCGAAACGAAATAGTGTTTTCTAATGTTTTCATATTAATTTTGATAGTTTGAGCATATAGATACTGGTTCAAAAGATTTGAAGTTATTGTTATTAAGTATAATATACTCACCAGAAAAAAAAACTCTGCCAAGAACTTTTGTAATTTTTCTACGATTCATTTGTTTCTACGCCAAATCGTAGATAATTATATTATTTTTTATCAGAACAAACTTCAGAAAAGTTTTCCAGAAATGTTGATAGCATATTTACAGGTGGAAAAGAACACCATGTATTGTGGCCTTTTTACTTAACACCCTGTGAAACATTTCGGAAAATTTGATGAGTTTACTCTCAGTTCATTACCAAGAACTTCTTTTCCACCATCTTTCAGTTTTTATTTCACCTCGATATCATGATATTATCTTAATTTCTTTTGAAGATACACGTATTCAAATAAAAACCTGAAGTTTTATAAACAAATGTTTCTTTCTCGAGAACTGCACTTCTTCATCATTTACTTTTCAAGTTTTCACATAAAGACATGATTTTTTTCGTTTCGAAATGAAGCTCTAGAGCATCTTGATGTGCCCATACTGAGGTTTCAGCAAAAATAATAATAATAAATGGGGAAAAATTGGCAGGGACGGTTCGTAAAACACCTTGTCGTTTCGCAATAAAGAAATTGGTTGAAAAATTCGAGCTGTTGGGACAAGTTAGTGATGTGATGAATAAAACCCGTGCACGTCGATCAAGAACAGCCGAGAGTATTGCTGCTGTAGCCGAAACTGTTGAAGAAAACCTATGTTTGTCCATTCTTCGTCGTTCTTTGGAATTAGACATTTCGCTAACGTTATTACACCGTATTTTGCATAAAGATATGAGTCTTAAGGCTTATAAAGTTCAGTTAACACAAGAACTCAAGCCGGCCGATCATCAACAACGTGTCTTTGCTGATTGGGTCGTTGAAATGCATGAAAATAATCCGGAATTCCATCGAAAAATCAGTCAACAAGCAAAATGTCGCATCTGGGGCTCGGAAAGCCTCTCTATCCTCAATTCGGTTGTGTCGTTTGTTGTGAGGTTTATGTACGGGACTCATTGGACCTTATTTTCCGAAAATTAGCTGGAGCACAGTTACGGTGAATGGATTGCGCTATAGAGAGATGATTAATGATTTTTCATGGCGAAATGGTATTGATCTGGACTACGTTTACTTTCAACAAGACGGTGCTACGTGCCACACAAGCAACGAAACTATCGATCTTTTGCGGGAAAAGTTTCCGCGCCGTGTTATCTCCCGAAGAGGTGATCACAATTGGCCACCGAGATCTTGTGATTTAACACCTTGCGACTTCTTCCTTTGAGGCCAATAGCCCAGCGTCGATTCAAGACCTCAAAGATGGAATTCGTGAGGCTATCGAGGACATAGGGCAGCCACTTTACGATTTGGTTTTAGAAAATTTCATTAATAGGATATGGTCCTGTAAGCGTGGTCGTAGTGGTCATTTGCATTTTTCTTTGAATAACAAAATAACACCTCTTATTGGTAAACCCTTTACAAAATATATTACATATATTTCATGTCGTCTTCTTTAGTGAATAGGAGAATAAAAGGTGAAAAATGTTCATAAAATTTTGTTTTTTCAAAAACCATAGTGAGCAATAACGCAGACTTTGACAATGAACAGCACGATAGGATAGAATACTGGTATCGGTACACCTTCCCCAAATACAAGCAGAAACAAACATGGAACCAATCACGGAAGAAGAATATTACAAAGCCCTACATCACGGAAAAAATACAACAACCGGATATGACAATATTCCCAGAAAAGTACTGAGGAAAACTGGACCCCCTTATACACACCCATATAAACAAAATATATAATTTCTGCATCACCAACTGTTATTTCCCCAATGAATGGAAAAAGGGAACACTTATAACGATAACCAAAAGCCAATACAGATCATTCAAAAATAGAAAATTACAGACCAATAACGTTACTCCCAGTGTTGGGAAAAAATTTTGAAAAAATTCTTACAGAAAGGATCCGTAAAGCAGTAGGGAATGTATTCCCTTATACCAGTTTGGATTCAAAAGCCAAACCTCCACACACACCCTCTTACAATTCTAACATCCAATATTCAGTGTAATAAGAAAAATGGAAAAAAGTCGGCAGCCCTATATTGACATACAAAAAGCTTTCGAAGATCTGGCACAGCGGACTTCTATTCAAATTATACCAACTACAATGCCCAACATACCTCCTGAAGATCATTTCCAGTTTCTATCGGGAAGAACTCTTCTCAAGTTAAAGTGAAAACTGAAACTTCAGAACCATTTGTGCCAATGCAAGGACTTCCACAAGGTTCCCCACTCTCTCCAACGTTATACAATTTATACTGTCACGATATATACAACCACAATGAAGAACCAGAACACCATATTAACAAACAAACATATATGCTGCAGTTTGCGGATGATACAACCCTTATTGCACATGGTACCACTATTAACAGCTGTATGGAAAACTACAAAGACTAACAGATGTCACTGTGGCATGGATGAGACGCTGGAGAATTCAAGTAAACCCTACAAAACAAGACTTCTGATTTTTCACCACCAAAATCAAACCCAACTCCAAAACGATCCTAATTGGAAACTGCACCAATTACACCCACCAACATGTGTAAATATCTTGGCATCAAAGTGGATCACAAATTAAATTTCAAATCCCACATAAAAAACACAAAAGAAGCAGCTATCACTCGAGCAGGACATTTTAGATCGCTCACATATAAGAAACTAGGAATCAGTATCAAAACAGCGACCACTATATACAAGATGATATGCAGGCCCTTATTGGAATATGGACACACAGTATTCTCGAATGCGCCAAAGTCAACAACAAAAGACATAGAAGTTGCAGAGAGAACATGCCTTAGAAAGGTCACAAACTGAGACACCCAAACAATCCATCCACAACCCTTTAATCAACTACTCTACGAGACTACAGAAATGAAACCGATACTAGAAAGACTTGAACACCTCAACAGAAAATTCATCACCAACCAGAATAACATAATATATTATTAACCCACTTATTCACAGTTATCAAAGTACAACACCACCAAAAGCAAAACTACCAGCACTCCCAGTTTTTGAATACTTAAAAATCACTACAATAAAAACAGAGATCTTTGTAAATGAAAGTGTATTTAACTGGCAGGAAGACTTAGGTCGATAGCCCTTTGATTGTACTTATGATCAATAAAGTTTATATCTCTCTCTCTCTCTCAATAATATTTTTGTATTAATCGCTCTATTTATGCGGAATGCATTGGTTTTTTGTTTAATTCCTATAAGATATCGTTCCTGATTCCTTGAACAGCATTCATTCATCATGGCGGCAATTATAATGTCATCAGTTTAAAACATACCATTGCATTATCGTTTTTAGATAGCTGTTTTGCATGGTCTACAATGACTAATGGAATTGATGGAAGAGTCCTCTTTATTTTCCTGTACGTATTGAAGTGAAATCTAATTTTCTTATTTTCATACAGATTTGTCTTTCAATATTCCAATTGATTTTTTTATGGTTCTGTCAACACTATATACGGCCGCAAAATTTTGCGTGAAGATTCAGTATATCAATCTTTATTCACAGAAGAAATTTCTCTCCAATCGAATATCCTGTTATGGAAATATGAAGTTTTTTTTAATATTCCAACTGAATTTTCTATGGTTCTGTTACCACTATGGCCACGAAATTTTGGATGAACATTCAGTATATCGATCCTCATTCACGAAAGAAATTTCACCCGAATCGGATATCTTTTTAAGGAAATACGAAGTTTCTCTTTTCAATATTCCAATTAAATTTTCTATGGCTCTGTTCACACTATGTCCACAAAATTTTGCATAAGGCTTGTTATGAGCATCTTGCATTTGACCGTAACATTTCATTTCGATTGGTTTCGTTTTTTCTGAGATATTGAGGAACAACATTTTTGAATGGCCATATTTTATGGAACACCCTGTACGGTTTAGCTGGTTAACGATCATAACCGAGCCATTTCGGACCCGAACACATCCTGAAAATTTCAAGTCTTAAGGACAATTCCTTCGAAAGTTATTTTGCCAACGGATGGCCGGACGGCCCACGGACAGAATTGAATTTGACCACGGATTCTTCATCAGGGAGTCTAACCCTATCGTTTGAGACCATTTTGGGCTCAGAATTTGAAAATCACAGACATGGACAAAGCGATATAGCACTTGTTTAAGTAGAACAAAGACAGAGAATGGACTGATCAATTCCTTTTCAGCATTATAGAAAATGTTTCGGTTAGTGCAAATGCATCATTAAAAGTAGGTGTAATTATAATAATCCGCTCGCGCATGATCTTGAAGTGCGCGCGCAGTCCTTGTTCAATTTTTATTATATTATTGCTAAGAACGAAAAACGGGAAGAAAGACAAAAGAGTTTCACGAGAAGAAATTGACTGTATTATTGGGAATTTTTGAAATAAAGGAAGAAAATACAAAATCTGACGAGTTTGAATATCCCTCCTCATGAAGAGCTAGACAACTCAAGGATAAGAACAACAATTTCCACGACAGAAAATATGACTGAAAAATGGGAAGGAGATCAAACCAATTCGCGGCTAATAGTTGTCTTTTTCTAAAATTCATTTTATTAAAAGTCATGGTGTTAATGTTTTCTTCATTGTCTGTATTGAATACTTGGGACACCAAAATATTTCACCATAAATTGCAAAAATGGTGGATGCGCCACAAATATATCATTATCAAATGGCAAATGGAAAATACCGGGTCGTCCGCTATTAATCGTGTTTCCCGCTGTTCTTACACCCAGGCATTATGTCGGCAGTGCGTCGTTATTGCCGAACGCCCGGCGATAATTCTTGTTTGCTCCGCATCTCGTAACGCCCAACAATCGCGTTTATGAACCGGTGCCTTCTTGGTCCTCCCCATTCTTTGGCTTCGTTTTAATCCTGTCGCGGTAGTGTGAGCGCCAAGGATTTTTTCTTTCAGCAGGATTTTATGTTCGTTGCTTTTGATCCCCGTTGAGTATCTATGCCACTGATGGGCGCTGCGATCTGGTTCAGCGTACAGTGACTATAAGCGATTTCGATTGATGTTGGTTCGTGAATTGGTCCGTCATTTGTTGACCAACCGCTTTCGATTGATATTGGTTTTTGTATGGTTCATGAATTGATGACGTAATAAATCAGCTGTTTCAGGGTTGGTTAACCGAAACTCGAACCGTGCTCTGCAGCACGGTTCGATCTCTGGTTCATAGTTCTATCTCTTTTTATTCTACAATCTCCCGCCATCGGCCATAACTTATTTGTTATTGTTACTTCAAAAATGTTGTTATTATTTGTTTCAGATTAAAATAAATTAGAGTTTTGGAAATTGTTGAGTGTTCGCCTTCTATCTCTGAATTGAACTTGACAGCTCGCCGATCAACCAACCGTTTCGTTAAGGAAGAATTCGAATGGGCCGGAACCAACCGGAGGTCGGACGTCATCGTTGATGTACCGACCGGTCAACCATGAACCAACCGCAAAAGCCATTCGAAATCGCTTTATATTACCACAGTGGCGACAACTGGTTATAAAACTGTCAAAAGTCCGCCATGTTTCGTCAAGATATTTTGGCGGCAATTTTGAATAACTCTATAGAAGTCTTTTCCGAACTTATTCTTAATATGTAGGCAACAAAACATACATAAACAAACTAAATCTGCAATCTGCGAAACTCTGACGAAACATGGCGGCCAACCAATAGAAAAGGAGACACGAGTTGTCGCCACTGTGGATAGATACTGTAGTTCAGCGGAGCTGCTCCGATCAGGCCAAGTGCTCTTGTGGAGCGGAGTAGAGAAAGTGTGTCTTTCTTGTAGGACAAAAAAGCAGTCCAATGATCTTTCACGATCAGCTTTTCAATATGGCTGCTGGGAGCTAAGGATAAACAAACAGATTTCATTATTGAGTTTTGAAGTGATTCATTGTTCCATACATATTTTCACTATTTTCGATTTGAGTATGCCTTCGTATTGTTTATTGTTGCGTGATCAATTGTGGAAAAAGCATATCGTGAAATAACGTAACTGATTGTTTATACTTAGCTCCCAGAAGCCATCTTGAAAAAAGTGTATCGGCAGTTTTTTTGGATTTGTCTATCAATAAATGGGCGCTTTTTAACATCCTCCAATAAAATGAAACGTTCGAAAAAGAATTATCTTAAAATCCTTCCTGCAAATGCAATTAATCCTGTTTCTCGTAGTTCTAACATCCAGGCATTATGTCGGGACTGCATCGTTATTGCCGAACGCCCGACGATAATTCTTGTTTGCCTCCGCATCTCGTAACGCCCAACAATCGCGTTTATGAACCGGTGCCTTTTTGGTCCTTCTCCTCCTTCTTTGGCTTCGTTTTAATCCCGTCGCGGTGGTGTGGGCGCAAAGGATTTTTTCTTTCAGCGAGATTTTAGCTCATTCCTTTTGATCCTCGTTGAGTATGTTTGCGATTGATGCGGGCGCCAGCGGCGATCTGGTCCAGCGGAGCTGCTCCGATTAACCGAAGTGCTCTTGTGGAGTGGAGTAGAGAAAGTGTGTCCTTCATGTGGGACAAGGAAGCTGGTCAATTGTGGAAATAGCAGATCGTCAAATAACTGATTGTTTATACCCAGCAGCCATCTTGAAAAAGTGTATCGGCAGTTTTTTTGGATTTGTCTATCAATAAATGGGCGCTTTTTAACGTCCTCCAATAAAATGTAACGTTCGGCAAAGATTTATCTTAAAATCCTTCCTGCAAATTCTATTAATCCTGTTTCTAGTTGTTCTAACATCCAGGCATTATGTCGGCAGTGCGTCTTTATTGCCGAACGCCCGGCGATAATTCTTGTTTGCCTCCTCATCTCGTAACGCCCAACAATCGCGTTTATGAACCGGTGCCTTTTTGGTCCTTCTCATCCTCCTTTGGCTTCGTTTTAATCCGCGCGTGATGTGGGCGCTAAGGATTTTTCTTTCAGCGAGAGTTTTATGCTCGTTCCTTTTGATCCACGTTCAGTATCTATGCGATTGATGGGCGCTGAGATCTGGTTCAGCGGAGCTGCTCCGATCAGGCCAAGTGCTCTTGTGGAGCGGAGTAGAGAAAGTGTGTCTTTCTTGTAGGACAAAAAAGCAGTCCAATGATCTTTCACGATCAGCTGTTCAATATGGCTGCTGGGAGCTAAGAATAAACAAACAGATTTCATTATTGAGTTTGGAAGTGATTCATTGTTCTATTCTTTATATTTTCACTATTTTCGAATTGAGTATGCCTTTGTATTGTTTATTGTTGCGTGATCAATTGTGGAAATAGCAGATCTTCAAATAACGTGACTGATTGTTTATACTCAGCTCCCAGCAGCCATCTTGAAAAAAAGTGTATCGGCAGTTTAGTTGGATTGTTCTATCAATAAATGGGCGCTTTTAACTACATTCAATAAAATGTGACGTTCTGAAAAGAATTATCTTAAAATCCATTCTGCAAATGCTTTTAATGCTGTTTCTCGTTGTTCTTACGTCCAGGCATTATGTCGGAACTGCGTCGTTATTGCCGAACGCCCGGCGATAATTCTTGTTTGCCTCCTCATCTCGTAACGCCCAACAATCGCGTTTATGAACCGGTGCCTTTTTGGTCCTTCTCCTCCTCCTTTGGCTTCGTTTTAATCCTGTCGCGGTGGTGTGGGCGCTAAGGATTTTTCTTTCGGCGAGATTTTAGCTCGTTCCTTTTGATCCCCGTTGAGTATCTTTCTGCGATCTGGTTCAGCGGAGCTGCTCCGATTAGCCGAAGTGCTCTTGTGGATTGGAGTAATGAAAGTGTGTCTTTCATGTAGGATGAGGAGGAATAAGGCAGTCCAACGATCTGTCGCTATCGGCTTTTCAATATATCTGCTGGGATTGAAGAATAAACAAACGAATTTCATTCAGTTTGGTGACGAATAACGAAAAGTGATTTCACAATTGGTTTATTTCAAACAAAAAGCTGAATTCTACTGGAATTCACAAAACTTACATTAGATTATATATTTCAGTGAGGTTAGCTACCAGTTCTTCAGAGTTTCAACCGGTCGTTGAACGTTTATAAATACGGTGTAGACTACTGTCTTCTATACAGTGTATTTTCGAATTTATGCGAATTTTGGGGTGCTTCCTCAGATCATTTTAGGAAAAAAATGGTACGCCACTGTATATTTTTTACTAAGGATTACTTAAGAATTATTCGTTCAATTTGATGAAAAATCTCTTTTCCCTTTTTTTCTTGTGAGGCACTGTTTTTATTTAAAAAAATAAAACTTCCTTACGCATTTAACATATTTAATTTTCTTATAAGAAAACGGTGATACACATGAAAAAAAGGTAGTAGAGATTTTTGTCACGAATTGAACAGATAATTCAAAAATAATTGTAAGTTTGAAATAACTCAGTGGCGACCAAATTTTTTAGGCAGTTTTCGAGTTGAATTTGAACGCCCTATATCTTGGAAACAATGCATTTTCGGACCTACATTCATTGGAACTTCTTGTTATAAAATAATCTGAGGAATCACCCTCTCACTGACCGTTAATAAAATCCAAACAGCTTTTAATCTTAAGGCAAACGCTGCAACCAATTCAAGCATTATCCCCGAACCCTTAACCCACAGATCGCCTATTCAGGAAGAAAAACTGTTTACTTTTGCCTTAAAAAGGATAATGCCTAAATCCTAGCATTCGGCAATAATCAGATCGTCCTCCCATAACGCCGAAAAGCGAGAGAGCCTGCTATTAGGAGTGCGGGATATTTTATTGTGTTTTCTTGAAGAATTTAGGTTTTTTTATATTATAATTGTATTATGCCTATTGGAAAACCCTTTACTTTGATACTTTTTGTCTTTCGGTATACCGCTAAGTGATTCAACTTGCGGCAACTCCAAAGGTTTTCCGACGCAGATGAAAGCGTACTGCGACTTTCCAATAACGTCGCACCAATGTCCTCCAAAACCTGAACGAGAAACTCTCAGCAGGTCCTAATCTTAAAACAAACTGATCCAAACATAATCCTTGAACCGTTAACTCACATATCACCTATCCGGGACGAAAAGGTAGGAAGAAAAACGGTGTAGTACTTTCGCCTTAAAAAGGATAATGCCTAAATCCTAGCATTCGGCAATAATCAGATCGTCCTCCCATAACGCCGAAAAGCGAGAGAGTCTGTTATTATTAGGAGTGCAGGATATTTTATTGTTTCTTCTTGAATATTTTTTTGTTTTAAATAGTATCATCCCTATTAGAATACCCGTTACTTAGAAACTGTTTATTTCACACTCTTTGGTGTACCGCTAAGTGATTCAATTCGCGGCAACTTCAAAGCTTTTCCGACGCAGATCAAAGAGTACCGGGACTTTCCAATAAGGTCAAATAGAACCTGTGTCCTTTCCAAACCTGAACGAGAAACTCTCAGCAGGTTCTAATCTTAAAACAAACTGATCCAAACATTATCCTTGAACCCTTAACTCACCTATCCAGGACGAAAAGGTAGGAAGAAAAACGGTGTACTTTCGCCTTAAAAAGGATAATGCCTAAATCCTAGCATTCGGCAATAATCAGATCGTCCTCCCATAACGCCGAAAAGCGAGAGAGCCCGCTATTAAGAGTGCGGGATATTTTATTGATTCCCATAACTACGTCGGCGACGGCTTTGGGAATCCAGATTTCGGGCACTGGAGGCGGCCGGCTCAGCCGGAGGCGGTCGACTTGGCACCGGGCCAGACTTCCTGCCACTTCGGCTCTAGAAGAGAGAACAGAATCGGCCGAAAAATAATGCGCAACATCCCTCACTTTTTTATTGATACAGGGTCCGGCATTGGAAGTGTAACCGATTCAAAAGAGCCTAAATTCGGTTAGGGAAATGATTTTCATTTATTTTTATGTACAGAACATGTGAAATTAACAAATTTTCAGAATGAATCTACATAGTTAAGCTCGATATAACCACTTTTGACTGTGACTATTGCCTTGAGACGCTAAAAAACAAAATCGCGGGTTGCCCAAACGTAACTTGCAGGGATTTTAGCCACTCACGGACAATGGCTTTCTTCAGCCTATGGGTGCTGGTGCTGGTATATTATTTAGTTCGGACCTCGCTTTCCAAAATAGCCCAGAGAAAATAATCCATTGGATTCACGTCTGGTCAATTCGAGAGCCACTGTGTGGTCGAAATGAAGTTCAAAATATTATATATTTTCCGTCCATTTTCTTAGCAGCAACCCCTTATTGCAGAAATATATTTTTGGCTCATATCATTTGTCCAACTTCAGTTTGTCCAGTTCAATAATGTCCAATAATTTCATACGTCTACCCCTCGAACCGAAAAAATCGACCCTTGAAATTCGAATTTTGACGCCAAAATTTCAGGATCGTAGGACATCTAAACTAAGACCATATCTTATTAACTGATTTTCGATTCATTGTGTTATTTTGATTTAAACTTAATTCTTGAGAACTTTTGTTGACACTTAATATTTTATTAATTTATGATGAATGTGTGGAATGATGCTTTATGTTAATATGAAGAATGAAGAATTAAACTTTTCGTTTAATATATAGATACTTTTGAAATTCAATTAGAAATGTACAATTGTTGTTAATTCTATCCATCTTGCGTAGATAAAGTTGCTGTTTTAGGCATAGAAAATCTCATTGTATTCATTTGGGCATTTGGTTCACATAGTATGAAGGGCATCTATCCTTCCCAGTATTTTCATGGTGGGGCAACTATCCATACTTGTAGGTATCCATCCCCAAAGAAAGGTTCCACAAAAATCAAATTTTTGTGAAATTTGGAATTGCTATGTCAGAGAAAAGTCTCAGTATTTCAAATCTAATAATGGGGCTACCTACATTCATAAAAAATCAATATTTCCGAAAATATGAGGCAATTTCAAAAAGTGGGACATCTAAGTATGCGGATTTTCCCCTATTTCGAATTGTGACATTTTTATTTATTATTTGAATGAACATGGAAAATTTAATTTATATTTTTGAAGAGAAAGACGATAAAATCAAGGAAACATTCGATATTTGTCACCAATTACAAAAAAGTTTTTGGATAAGGGTGATATCCACAGCCGAAGACGGTCGAGTCGGCAGAATTCCTGCCACTCCGGCTCTAGAGAGACCTCAATCAACCGCATAGGAATGCGCAACATCCCCCACTTTATTATTTATGTTATTCTTGCATGGCAGCTTTTCCATTCTACGTATCACGAATATGTTGTTGAAAATTGTATTTGATGACGTCCCAGGTGGCAAACAATGATAGTTCTGACACGCATGTTGACGTTGACGCAGGGGTAGTATTGTCTCTAGTCAAAAAGTATGAAATAGGAATTCAAGATTCATTAAAAGGGAACTCGTGCATTTCGATCTTATGGTTAATAAATGGTATCCTTTACTCCTTGAGTTGTCTAGGGTGCTCGCCCTATTGGTTGAGGTCCAATTCCAGAGACTTGATTAACCTTTTCGGAATGGGCAACTTTTCAACGTATTATGCAGGAAAAGTCTAGTTCCTTTTTTACACCACATCAGTTATAATTAAGTAGAAAAAACACTTCCTTCAAAACATGAATTTTAAATTATTTTTTCAGAATCTCTGTATGATAGTTTGAGCTATTCTTCATTGCATAAATTGAAGTAATCATTCGACAATATTTACGGAAAAAAAAACTGAATCGAAGAGAATTCAATTGTATCTTTGGCAAGAGTTTAAACATTTTGAGTGTTAAAGTGTAGGTGTCAAATTTTCGGTGAATAAAAAAAATTTCTTTAAGTCCTCTACGAAAATGTAGAAATAGCCATCTTCGAAAATTCCGCACATTTGATTTGATAAAATAAGCGAAGCAATACAGTAAGTTGATATTGGTATAGATGAAATAGTTTTGTATTATGAGTCATTGGTTGATTAATCGAAAGATAGAATGATCGATTTGGGGAGAGAGCGAAGATCAATTCTGGATTCGCGAAATATCGAAGTGAAGAAAGAAGAGCCACAACAAGAACTGTTCCTGCTGATGAAACTCGAGTGGGACATACTGTTTTGAGTGGGAGGGAAAATTTCAAAGTAGGGGTTTATTTTGTTATAATTGACTAGAATTGAATGAGCGAAAAATTGCTGCAAGGGTTTTGCTCCGAAGTTCTCCTTTTTGTTAAAATTGCGATGGATTAGTACTGAAGAATTAGGAGTAGCGGTTAATAATCTCTCCTCTAGTTTTCCTGACGATTCAGATGAAAAACTCCACGATGAATGTTTGCACTTGAAATCCTACTTAGCTCAGTTAGAAGGACCTCCAAAAACTCTACACGAGATGAGTACCTTCGTTAGAAGTGATAAAAGCTTAATGCAAGTGTTTCCCAGTTTCCCTATATCGATATAACAATTAGAATGCACTTTTCCAACGAACTGTTCAGCAGAGAGGTCGTTTTCAGCATTGAAGCGAATTTTATCGTATTTGCGTTAAACCGGGTTTAGACGAAGCGCACCCACTCGCGAGTCAAACCTCGTCACCTACCCGCGCACCAAAACTCATCCTCGCGCCAGTGTTGACACTACGCGCTGGATTCGCCTAGAAGGGTGAGCCAGGATGAAGGCGAGATAGTAATCAGCCTAGTATAAGGTCCGAGACTCGACCAGCTCCAGAAGCTTGTTCAAACGACACAGCGAGGCTTCTTTGATGCGCGACTGAAAACCGACCGGCAATGGCTCAACCCGAGGACGAGGGGCCTCATGGCGAGGAGCATGTTTACACTATGCGAGGGAGCGGAAGCGAGGCTGGTGCTCGAGTAGGTGCGCTTCGTCTAATCCCGGCTCTATACACTGAATTCCGTTGTCTTAAGCCGGGTTTAGACGTAGCGCACCCACACGCAAGTCAAACCTCGTCACCTACTCGCGCACCAAAACTCATCCTCGCGCCAGTGTTTACACGACGCGCTGGATTCGCCTGGAAGGGCGAGGCAGGATGAGATGGCGAGGCAGTAATCAGCCTCGTATAGAGTCCGAGACTCGACCAGCTCCAGAAGCTTGTTCAAACGACACAGCGAGGCTTCTTTGATGCGCGACTGAAAACCGACCGGCAATGGCTCAACCCGAGGACGAGGGGCCTCACGGCGAAGAGCATGTTTACGCTATGCGAGGGAGCGGAAGCGAGGCTGGTGCGCTTCGTCTAAACCCGGCTTTAGATTTCTCTGGCCGTTTTGTGCATTGAAGCTGAGTTGTTAAAAAAGTTAGACTTCGAAGTAGTGTTTCAACAATTGGCAGAAAAGAAAGCAAAAAGAAAACCACAAAAATTCGAATTTTTTAAATTCCCTTTACTCAGATGGGCGGCAAATTGGTTTTGTCCTAGGGGAGGAACAGAGTTTAAGCCGATCCTGCTGCTACCTGTTCAACTTACCTTAAACATTATTTTTTACTTAACGGTCAGCAGTAAGGCCAAGGGATAAAAATGGTAACGCCAAACATTTAATATTTGCGATTTCCGCTCCCCTTTCTATAAAAAAACCTCGTTAAAAACTTCGTATATACATTCAAATAGGCCATTAATTAATATGAGTCGTTAATCCCATGGGCCAGAGGGTCCGCAGGTTATACCTATCTCGATTATACCATTTTATGAATTCAGAACTCACTACGGCAGCGCACCCCCTTCATTATTTAACGCTCAGGGGTGTTTTTGGCCGAGGGGGCGGGTCCTAATGAAATTGGCCAAATTGAGTCTGGCCGAAATGGAGTACTAACCCGCTTCGACTGCTCGTCCCCGTAATTGTAACGAAATTATCGGATCAACTTTCGGTCCAGCCGCTTCGGATTCGCTCCCCCACGATTTTTTTCCGCGTGTCGTTTTAAATTCGATAAGCGCGACTGCGGAAGATCGCAGAGTCGAGAAATCGCGATATGGGCATTTTTAGCGAGTTACGAGGGTTGTTCGAAAGGATACGTGAAATTTGAATTTTTGGAAGAATGTTCACTCCGATGTCGGTTCAAAAGAAAAGTTTAATTAGGAGTATATTCAATTTATTTTTTGACGAGCTGGTTGAGCGTTTTCGGCTAGTTAGCGATTCTCAGTATCGAATTGTCAACAAATCATGAGAGGCAACCGCAAAAACTTGTCCTAAAAATCATTAAATAAAACAAGCATATTAATATGCTAATATGCTATCTTGAGTTTTTTCATCTTTCTCCACATATTTCATAAAAAATTATTTCTATATGGATCAATTTAAATTTCCTCAGGTTATCATTAGATATTTGGCGCGACATTTTGCAGTAGTGTCAATAAGTGTAAATGAAGAGCTTCCTTAAAGACTGCACATAATTGTGGTTATTTTTCGATTTTGTTATGTTTCATAGGTATCAGAAGTTTTCTTCTGTTTGGAAGGTTTCAAGGAATATTTAATTGATGTAAGTAAACCCTTCGATGATTTATATATTAAGGTTGAACCCTATGTCAATCACTGTAATCACGATGTAATATTATTGACACAGTTACTGCCATATGGTTAAATCTTAATATACAGGGTGTCCATTACTCGACGTCAACCCGGAACCGGGTAAAAAGGCAAGTAATGCAGGTTGTCAGAAAAATATAAAAAAAAATTTTAAGTGCATGATTTTAAAATAATGCGCATTTAAAAAAACACGCAAAATTCCACACCCTGTGACAGTCTTTTCGCTCATGTTGCCACAAATATCAACTTTTTCCAACTTTTTTCTTTGCTGTGTAACCTTGAATAATGCTTGTCTAAACTGTAATCAAAATTTGGATACCAGCTGCTCTAGGTTTCATAAAAATAGGGCTTACTCCTCAGAAAAAAAATTCGAAATAAACAATTGCCTAGTTTCAACTGACTGTATTGAAAAAAAATGTACTACGTAGGTTTGGCATATTTTTTCAAAAGTTGGCGCATTTAGTAAGGATTCCAAAATGGTATAATACTTGTTTAATTGTAGCTGCCGTAGTTCAAATTTATTTTCGATTGCCTTTGAATACACTTTTTCGTTAACTGCTTCCCAGTCATAAAGTCCAATGGATTCTCGATATGGCCCCGCTAAAATAAATTGAGTGGAGTATTTTCTTAGAAAAGTATGCTAGTGAACTCTAACAATAATAAACTCATACTTCGGAGCTAATCTCGTCCTCGTTCAAGACAAAATGCAAAGAAGTGGTATCAATCCGAGCACCTATGGATGGCCATTTCGTCTTATGAGGACTCATCAGCACAGAATAGCTCTCAATGATACATGGTATTTCTTGGAATTTACAGCGAAATGGCATCTTCTTTAAGGTATAAATATACGGAAGACGCCATCTCTAGTTCTATACGATAACCTTCTTCCATGAACCTTGAACGAAGTTGCGAGGACGAGATTAGCACCGAAGTATGAGTTTATTATTGGTTGATTTCAATCGATTAATATTATTGCCTGCTTTCACTATTTTGATGTTCATGGCGATGTTATGCGTTGAACCTCTTCTTATTATTTACTACGGTGTCAACTGAAGACGTAAAATTTGCGGAATGCAAGAACGCTTCGGTCAATGCGACAAATGGTAAACATCTCGCTACTTCGTTCAAGGTTCATGCTATGGAAGAAGGTTTTCGTATAGAACTAGAGATGGCGTCTTCGGCATATTTATACCTTAAGAAAGATGCCATTTCGCTCTGTTTCATACCACTTACTTGCATTTTGTCTTGAACGAGGACGAGATTAGCTCCGAAGTAATTATGGTTGATTTCAATCGATTGATATTATTCCCTGCTTTCACTTTTTTGATGTTCATTGCGATGTTACGCGTTGAACCTTTCCAATTTCCAAACCTGTACATATATAAATAGTAACAAGCCCACTATATAGAACTGACTCAGGGATAATGTAATGAAAATACGAAGGCAATAGGTTGAATAATGATTCAATTACTGTAAAACTAATCGTAGAAATGCCGTGGTTACCTCCCAGGAAAAGAGAAAATGATATCAGATCACCCTTATTCCTCTGCGAAAGCTAAACGGGCAACAACCCCTAATAATTCTGAATCTGGATATTGCCTCGCATCGGGCACGCAATTTCGTTCGGGATAATTCAATGGAATATTCGCATTTTCCTCGATTCCGATTGATATATTCGGCACCAGGATTTATCAAAGGGGAAAAATGTGACCTAAATTTTTCGCCCTGGTTGATGAAAACTGAATGAAAGCTGCACTGCGTAATGAAATTGAATCAGTGTTCGCAGTATATTGGATTTATTTCCTACAATTTTCGTGTGTGTTTTTGGTCCTGGTTTCACGTTTTTTCGCGCGCTTATTCCTAAGGGAATAAAGGGTTTTCCAATAAGAGGTGTTATTTGAAAAGCTCGCTATTTCGGTAGATGTCACGCTTGAAGCTGTCATTTTTTGAGATTTGACAAGTAGAAACTACGCCATTAATAAAAATGGAACGATAGCAATGTGACTACGGTATTGCGTGTTCCGTTTCAGCTGTTATAGCAATGTTGGTTATGAATTTCGCCTTAGCAATATTGCTTGGAGAATCGGCAATCCAAGAGCTGGCAACACTGAAATATATGATATTTGAACCACTATTTTGAGTTTTGTTTTGACAATTTTGTGTTTTCAAACACTTGTTGCGGAATAGAAAAACCAACAAAATCCAAATGGAAGTATTGATAAACTTCCTTGAATATAATAGAATTAAAGAGACGGGAAAAACCCACCCATTAGAAATACAGGGGGTGAATAGCAAGTGGGTTGAACTGACGAATTTTGTGAATGCAGTGAAAAATGAGACAAAAAAAGATTGAAAGCTTTCTCTGAATGAGTTATTTTCATGCACAATTATAAATTAATGAGAACAACTAGCTGAAGCATTATGTCGAATAGCTAAAGCTCTTGGTGTGATGTTATGTAAGACTGAGAAATTTTGACAATTAGAATGAAGTTTTATGTTATATTTTTTTATCAATAAACAATTTCATACAATATCAATAGAAGTTTGAAAGAAACTTCTATTTGTTCATTAAATATATGTTCCTGTTGGAAGTCTCCGTCGACAATATTTTTCGTCCAAAAATGAATTTTGCTGTATTTTTCTCTGCATTGTTTGAAAAAGTATTGAGAAATGGTGTCATAATTCAGGACTGGATAGGATTCCCAAACTTCCCTAGAGGAACAAAATTTTTCCTTCCTTCCACATACTTTAGTCTCAACTCAAGTGCCGATAAATTTTTGAAACATATACAAATTCTTCCTACAGAAAGCGGCCCTCAAAATTCCCTGGTCTTACAAAGTCAATTGTCAAAATTACTCTCTAACACTCTTTAGAAAATAATGTTTTATGTTTTAAAATTTTCTTTTTTTTTTCAGATGAATCGGCCATTCCAAGTTAATCTACATCTCTGAATTAAATCTAAGGTAAGAAAAGAAAAACATTCATACAAAAACTTCAAATTTTCAAACAAGCAGGTTGAAATCAGAAATGAATAGAAAAATAGTGTAAAGAGAACAATAGAAAATTCAATTGGAATATTGAAAAAAAGATACTTCATATTTCCATAAAAAAATATCCGATTCGAATGGAATTTATTTTATAAATGAAGATTGATACACCGAATGTTCATGCAGCATTCCGCATTCGTATTGTAATAGTATCCTGTTCTGCAACTTGTTTTAGAATATACTACACTACTGGAAAAAATTAAAGGATCAAAAAAAATTCCAAATTTTTCGGCAATTTTCAACATGCCGTAACTTTGAGAGGAATGGTCGTACAAGGAATTTAAAAAAAGGAAATTGTAGCTCCAAGTGTCTAGTTTTTGGATTAGAACTTCAAAAATTTTAAGTTTCAGTGGTTTTCGAGTAATAATAGAAAAATCAGCAACAAAAAATTTTACCACTTTTTTTTCTTGTCTACGAGCGTGGAAATTTTATTTTTGCATAATCGTTATAATGATGGGATACTTTGTTAATTCAGCTTTAATTTATTTTTTTATTGACCTCAATACGTCCACTTCTCGCCGAGATATTGGTCTTCAAATGGAAAAGGATCCTTTTGTCTTTGATTATCGATTTCTCAGCAACCAATGATCGCACAGAAAATTGAAGGAAGGTTTCAAGACCTCAAATGAACTCCCATTCATGAACAACCATTGCTTATTCATAGATTTTTTTCTTAATGTCGTATCAATATATAAATTTAACAAAAAAAGGGCTTTTGGTGGTTTCTTGGAAAATCTACCGCTGGATCGAAAATGTTGAGGAAACCAATAATGTTAAGTGTGACTTTCACAGTTCAATATGTTGATAAAAACCTTACGGAGAGCCAACTTAATCCAGCGAGCTGTTTTTTTGTTTGACTCGATTGAATTTTTGGAAAAAAATAAGGATCACGTTTTTTACTCTGAGAAGCTCGTAATCTTTAAAAAAGGCAAACAAGAATTTTCTCGAGCTTTTCCACATTTTAATTGCAGATAGTACATAAATTTCAAAAAAAGAAAAATAAACTAACAAATAAAATTTTTATTAATTTAATAACGGGTATTGCCACCCCTGTTTTCCATTTGAAGACCGATATCTCGGCGAGAAGTGGACGTATTGAGGTCAATAAAAAAATAAATTAAAGCTGAATTAACAAAGCATCATTATAACGATTATGCAAAAATAAAATTTTAACGCTCGCGACAAGAAAAAAAAGTGGTAAAATTTTGAGAATTTTTTTTGTTGCTGATTTTTTTTATCATTACTCGAAAACCACTGAAACTTTAAATTTTTGAAGTTCTAGTTCAAAAACTAGACACTTGGAGCTACAATTTTCTTTTTTTTAATTCCTTGTACGACCATTCCTCTCAAAGTTACGGCATGTTGAAAATTGCCGAAAAATTTGGAATTTTTATTCGATCCTTTAAGTTTTTCCAGTAGTGTATTTCAAAATAAATCGAAATTCACCTTTTCCCTTTAACAGACCTCGTATCTGTTGACAACATGCAAGATTTAAACTTTCGTTAATCTGACAAAGAACAAGTGCAGAATGATGAGGAGCTTCAATAAAAATGCATGCATTTCGTAGAGATGTTGAGAGTGCTTGACCGGTTCTATATGAATTTTGTAGAGTAATAAAAAAACACTCTAGAGTTCGCAATTTTCTCGTTTTCATCATTAGATCCTTTTATTTCATTTAGGAACTGCAAAGGCAGCAAAACTGTTTCATCTCCAGCGATGAATTCCTGAGCGAAAATCGTGTCGTTAAATGCATAGTTTTCAACCGCATACTCACCCCCTCCTATTTTTATGGATTTCTCATTAAAAATTCTCCAACGTCACGTTAATTAGTGTTAACCACGTTCGGTCTGACTCGCAAATCATGTTCGCTAATGACTTTCTGCATCGCCAACGACACGGTGAAAAATCGTTTATACCTCAATGGAATGGGATATTTAGATAATTACAGATGAGACATCTAGATTACAGCATTTCTAGACTTTTGGAACCTCAGAGTAAAAAGTAAACCTAGAGATGCCTTCACGCATTTGTTATGCACTCTAAACTGCAATAAAACAACTATGGATTATTCGATTGACATTAATTTTATTTATCCGAAAGATAATCTTGTGGCTTTGCATTTTAAATATGATTCTGGCAGATGACCGCCACGGTTGGCTGGAATGTAGTCCAATCTGGATGTCTAATTTTTGATGATTTTTTTCAACATTTGTGAACGTACAGGGTCCGGCAGAAGTCATGACACGAAAGTAGAGGGCGTTTGTTTAGGCTGTGGTGGGAGTAGCGGAGTGGGATTGCGTGCGTTGTGTAGCTTCGACGTTGCCATTTTCAGTATCCAACATGTCATGGTGAGTGCATTTTTGCTTACAAGCGACGAAGCTCATTTTCACTTGTGTGGAACTGTGAACAAGCAAAACATGCAATACTGGGCACCTGAAAACCCCCACGAGATTCATCAAAGACTCGCAGAATTCAAGAAAGAAATTGACGAGGAAGGCTTAGATGAGGTTTGGTTCCAACAGGACGGCGCTACGGCCACTCGATCAATGGCATTGGTGCGCGAGCTCTTCCCGGCCCGTGCCATCTCCCGCAGAGGGGACATTAATTGGCCCCCAAGGTCTCCCGATCTCGCCCCCTGTGATTTTTTTCTGTGGGGACACTTAAAGGCAGAGGTCTACAAACACCGTCCTAAAAACTTGGAAGAACTTAAAGCCGCAATAATTCAAGAAATCGCAGCAATTCCACGGGAAATGACCGAGCGAGCTATGCGAAGTTTTCGTTTCCGCCTTCAAGCCTGTATCACCAACGAAGGTCGTCATATGCCAGAAGTTGTTTATCATACATAAATTGCACATCTTATGGAATGTATTAAATATAAAAAATATTGAATTAGAGTACGTTTTCGTGTTTTTATTGAACTTTACTTTCGTGTCATGACTTCTGCCGGACCCTGTATATCGGCAATAACACGGAGAATGTCCAAATGGTCAAGCGTTTGTGGCTTACCCGCATAGACCAATGACTTCACATAGCCCCACAGAAAGTAGTCAACCGGTTTAAATCACAAGATCTTGGAGGCCAATTCATAGGTCCAAAACGTGAAATTAGGCGGTCACCAAACTTGTTTTTCAATGAATCTATTGTGGCACGATGTGTGTGACATGTTGCGCCGTCTTGTTGGAACCACAGCTCCTAGATATCATGGATGTTCAATTCAGGAATGAAAAAGTTAGTAAACTTCCCAGGGCTTCAAGAAATCCTCATTTTAGGTCCATACACCCCAATGCCAGGTCCTCTCTCTCATTTTGATCCATCAGTAAACCATACAGATGGATTTTTATCCAAGCGATTTACGAAACTTATTACATGTATTGGGTAAACGATATATCCAGGAAATGTTGGTTTCTTTTCATTTTATTTGATCATTGCCCTTTCTGTTGATATTATTTATCTACCTGGAAAATATCAACTTTTGAAGTAGTTCCTCTCGAAAGTTCGTATGGCGATGGGGTAAAGCTCCAAACTTTTCTATCACTATGAAATGCTCATTATTATCATGTTGAAATGAAATTCGAGTACATCCAGATATCCTATGCGGTTCATACACCAAGTTGAACTCGTCTTGTTATCGATAACCAACGGCTACAATTTCCCGCATCTGCTATCTCGTTATTTTTCCGAAAGACTCGCTGAAAACCCTCTAATCATAAGACCGTCGGTATTCCAAGGGCTTTTTAGAGTGCGTCGATATAAAGATCGGAACGCAAAGCAACAATACGATGTGGTTTTTCCTTTGTTGCCCAGTTTGTCCGCTTCTTTCGCGACTTACTGGCATCCTACTCCCCTATCCACGCCCTCGGCTATCCATCCACTCATCATCCCATCATTCTGCGGTTTGTACGGAATTTCGATCGCAAGAGAATTTTAAAGGTAATTTTTTATTCGGGCCTGTTATCTACACTAAAACAGTGTTTTCCATTGGGAATGCTGATGCGCTCTGAGATCATGTGCATTGTGGCACTAGTGTCAATTTTTGTGTTTCAATGGAACTCTGGTGCATCTGAACTTGCACTGAGTGCAATCATTTCTGTACAATATTCAGAAAAACAACAGTTTTTACAATCAACAATGAAAGCGGAGAATAATATTAATTGATTTTAAAATCAACCAATATTAAACCCATACTTCGGAACTAATCTCGTCAACGCACAAAGAACATGCATAGTGGTAATATCAAACAGAGCATCCATAGATAACTATTTCGCCCTATTTGGGGCTCTTCAGTATGGAGGAGCTCCGTCTGAAAGGCATTCTAGGTTCCCTTATTTGAAGCAATGTCGCCTAGTTCTGAGAATAACAGAACCTAAACGCCATATATTATCCTGGGATCCTTATGCGGCCCATACACAAGCTACTTTTTCGGCGTTCTGGCAGCTAGCGTCACCGCAAGCGACCAAAACGCCCAAAAGTAGCCCGAAAAACGCCTGTGTATGTCCATCCGCTGCCACGCTGGCGAGTCGCCGAGCTGGACGCAACGCCGGACGCCAAGATCAAACGTGTTTGATTTTAGCGTCAAGATAGCCGGTGAAACGTATGAAAAACGCTTGTGTGTGTGTGAGAGCGTCTAGAATGGCAGAGAATCATGCAAGATTTCCACATTCAGAAGAATTCCTCACAAATTTTATAGAACTATTTAAAAAGAATAAGTGTTTGTGGATGATTAAGAGCAAAGAATATTCGAACAGAACACTAAAGAATAAAACCTACAAGAATTGTAAGCTTTATGTAAACAATATAATGATGAATGCGATATTGGTTTCGTAAAGAAAAAAATAAAAAGCCTCCGAGACTTATTCCGTAAAGAATACAAAAAGTTACGAGCTACGGAAAAGTCGGGTGCAAAAAGAGTTCAATCGTTTGGCCAACCGGGAGGTTTCATTTCCTAAAATCGACCTGTAAACGAACACTCTTCTAAGATCGATGAATAACATGAAGAATGTTTGAAATTACGTGTCTTTTTTGAGAATATATAAAACACCTAATTTGCATTCATTTTCAAAAACTTTTTATTGTTAATTGAAATATCAGTTGCGACATTTATGTACGAAAAATAATGCCAAATGGCTTCCTCTAGCTCTAGTCTCTACATACGTTGCTGTTTCTAAACATTAACATAACTTATAAAGGGACTACGCCATCAATAAAAATGGTACGATACATGCTTCAAGAACGCATTGAAATTATTGAAATTCACTATAAAAATGGCGAAAATTTGGCAGAGACTGATCGTATAACTCGATCTCTCTACTGAGACGCTTGTGTGTGGTCAAAATTGCACGAGCGTCTAGGACGCTCGCAAAACGCTAGCTGCCAGGGCCCGTATTCTCGACAAGTGATAATCGAAAACGAACACGCTTTCGTCCGAAAACGAACGGTTTGGTATTCTTGACGCACGTACTTGGGAACGCATGCGTTTTCAAACCGAGTGATTACAGCGAGCGCTTTGTATCGCTCGTTCCGTAGAAACGTGTGACGTGATTGACAGTTTGTTTACATTTTCAACTTGAGAAATATAATCCAAATGGATGAATTGGTGCAGTTAATGTTGATTGAAGTGCTGGAAACTGTTGAACAAAGTGATAAAAGGAAATATAGGCAGCGTTGTAATCCATTTGGTGATTTGAGTGACAAACAATTCATCAAAATGTTTCGTCTCTCGAAAGAATTGGTGGAATTTCTCATTGATATGCCCTCAGAGTACATGAAACCTGCAAAACGTGCTTAAGATTTAGATATTTCCACTAAAAGTAAGTATCTTTCCATTGTGACATTTTCAGAGTGAAATTTCTTAACGTTCTTGCCTTATTTATACATAATGATTGTTTCCCTTGTAGATTTTGGTTGCCTTACGGTTCTTTGCTAGTTGAAGCTACCAAATGGATATAGGATGCAATTTCAATTTTTTCATATCCCAGCCTTCTGTTTCTAGATGTGTACACGAAATTATAGGATATTAAATAGGGATGTAATATGCCAAAGATTCGTCGAGTTTCCTGGGAATTATGACCGACTTAATCAGTTAAGATTAGAGTAAGTGTTTCAGAAAAGAAAACTGTAGTCAAGTGAGTAATTATTGTTTGTATTACAGGTTCTTCAAAAGATATAATTTCCCTGGAATAATTGGTTGTATCGATTGTACTCATATAGCTATCTATCCCCGAAAATACATGATGAAGAACGCCCAGAGAACATTTATGTCAATCGGAAGAATTATCATTTCATCGATATCCAGTTGATTTGTGATCATAATCTGCAAATTTTGATTGTAAATGCTTTATTTCGTGGTAGCAAAAATGATGTATTGTTTCATTCAGTACAAGAGCTATTTTCTTATATCCTATTAAATTTAGGTGCTTTTAGTTTATAAAAGTATACATCTTTTCTCTGGAGCTGAATAATTTATCACCTATTGTTTAGGTAGGAGTTTATAATAAACTTTTTTGATTGACAATTTTATTTCAAACTTATTTTGCGAATCTGACTCACACTTGTTTTTTCATTTTTGAAGTTAATAAGGTTTTTGATACAAACAAATAATTTGCTTTCTAATGATGAAATGTTTATGTTTGTTTCAATGATGTAATTTAAAAAAATATGTTGTGAATAAAATTTGTGACTGTTCATTAAAAATTTTGTTTGTATTAATGAATAACTCAGCTTAGGTACCTTCGAAGATTTATTCAGAATGGGTTGAACAAAACTGTAACTACAAATAAACCTAAACAGAAATATCACTCGTGGTGCTTATACACCAACATTTCGAGGGTACTGGCTATCCTCTCCTTCCAAGGCTTCTGCCTTCTTTTCTTTTGCAATGGCAATTTCCATTTTAAAGCATCTTTTTTTATGGCTAATTTTGCCATCATGCCAGTTTTAAAATCATTGACCGCTTCAACACTATTCGTCCGTCCATTTTTTTTTGCTTTTTGGTGTGAAAAAGTGTTCGAAAATTTTCCTGATTTAAGCTCTTGATTTGCTTGCATGAAATAAATCAGTACTTTTTTCTGACTTTCAGTCATTTGAATTATTTCTTTGTCATTATTCTGTCTGATTATAATGTTAACGCTTGATTTCGCTAATGAATCTTCATTATATTAATTCAAATACAACACAACAATATAATTTGATTCTAATACAACACGAATGTCAATTGTTTCGCGAAATTCGAATACACTGAATCACGTGCATCAATCCACCAATCACCGTTCGTTCCTGAAACGTCTGGCAGCGTTGCCAGATGTTCTCCACTCGTTTATTCCATCGCATACGTTTCTAGAAACGAGTGGTCGTCAAGAATACCACTTCGAGAAAGTACTCGTTCTGAAACCATTCGCATCGATGCGCATACGCTCCATTTATCACTTGTTGAGAATACAGGCCCAGAACGCCGAAAAAGTAGCTTGTGCACGAACCTTGAACGAAGTGCGAGATGTTTATCCGTTTTTCATACAAACTGGGGGTAGTCCAACTATGTGGATTGAGTTATTACAATGATATATCATGTGGTATCCAGATGGATCAATAAGAGAGCAAGGAGCAGGCATGCCCCCTCAGAGTAAGAGTAAGAAATAAACATAGAAATAGATGCCCCATTGTTATCAACCAAGAGTGAGATGGAAAGCATATCACTGCAGCACTGGCGTGAAGTAAACAATGAGTTAGATTCTCATTTCTCCAATTCCTGAATATAATACAACATTTTCGTAATGTTGCCATAGCTATAATTACCGAAACACCTTTAAGCAACAATAAACTGCCACCAAATCAGTAAAATAATTCAGTTTATGAACGTCAAATCGAAATGAAAATGGGAACACATCGCATCAAGAAACTAAACACTAACAGATGATGTTGCCAAATTGACAAAATTGTCTGTAAAAGACGCAAGCCGTTAGTATCAATGTAGGGGAACGGTAGACCAATTATCCCAATACGGAATCTTTATTCCGTATCTTTATACGGCACGAGTTCGCAACGCCGGAATATACACGTAAATAAACAGATTCTACTTGGCTCCATTTTTACTCTGATCATACGGCACCTAATACAGAGAATCCGTGCCTTTGGGATAACAAATAACAACGCTCCAAACTGAAATTTGAGTTATAGAGATATGCGCCCAAGTCAGAAGTTGCATTGCCTCTGATAGTCAGATGCTTCTAAGGCAACTAATGGCTGTTGATTATGAATCAAGGGCCATTTGGAAAAGTAGTACAAGTACAGCACTAGAAAGATAGGTATGCCAGACAGGCTGACTGGGTCCAACCATAGACTCGAAAATTACAGATCACTCGCAAATTTTCATCGCCATCTATCGGGGTTATGCACCAACATATATGGATTAAAACCTCATTTGATTACAGATTTCATTTCATTCGAATTGTTCTGTAATTTTCGAGTCTGTGGTTGGACCCAGCATAGCTGTCTGGTATACTCCCCTTTTTAGAGCCTTAGTACAAGTAGGTACCAAGCCAAAAGACTGCCAGATTTATCAGATTTCAGAATCCCCTTGTATAAAATTTGTTATGTTTTATGCAGCTATAGTCCGTTCACGAAAGGTTGAGCCGTCGGTTGGCCATGGAAATTTGGCATATTCCACTGTGTATATTAAAATTTAGGTTATGTTCTTGTCAGATTGATACGCAATGTTGTCAATATTGCATAGAGTTGTCTGATAACTCGCAATCTCGTCGAACGAGGCCGGTTACATTCGGCAACGTTGACTTTATTTTACGTTATGACAGCAAATACTGCCAATTTCAGATAAATAAAAAAACGCCTACTATGTGCTCAACCTTTCGTGAACGGACTATATGTATGAGATATTGACAGAAAACTATTTTAGGAGGCCCAACTCAGGTATCTGTAGCTTCGAAATGTGTGACCACTTTACAAAAATGAAAATTGGGATCAAGAACCACGTGTTAGTTTAGTTAGTTTAGTTTAGTTTAAAAGTGGTTAAAGTTCACTGCGACCTTAAGGTCTATTGTGCCCCCTCACAGAGCTGTTCGGAACATACCCTCACAGCTCGCCCTTCACTTCCAGATATCTGATATCTGGGAAGGCTTCAACGAGGCTAGTTCCTCACACTTACAAGTTTCTCGCCCAAGGCATTCTCTCCGTAGGCTCGCAATGCGAAAGCTTTCCGTGACTAGGTGAATGGGGGTTTCTTCCTCCTCCCCACAGAACCTACAATCGTCAGTGTCCGACAATCTCATCCTCATCAGGTGCCTCCTGAGGCGACAGTGTCCTCTAAGAAAGTCAGTGAGGAGGTGTAATTGTTTTTGGATCTTGCTGTTTCAAACTTCCGAAAGAACTTTTTGGAATGATCCATCCCTGGGAGATTCCGCCAGTGTTTTTCCCTCTTGGCTTTCTCCTTCTTCAGAAACTCCTTTTTATAGGTACATTTACCCATACCACAGAAGGGTTCTGGGCCAATGAGTGAGGTTCGTACGCCCTCTTTGGCAACTTCATTGGCCTCTTCATTTCCTTCGATTCCCGAATGGCCGGGAACCCAGATTAAAAAGATCTTATTTTTCTTGCCTATCTCATTGAGTTTGTTCCGGCACTCCTACATCATTTTTGTCGATGACGTAGGAGCTCAGTGCTTTGATAGCAGCTTTACTATCTGAGTGTATGGCTATATCGCACTTCTGATAGTTTCTTTCTAGATTTATATCTAGACATCTTTCAATAGCTAAAATTTCCGCTTGAAAGACGCTCATACAGGAACTTCGTGTTAACTTATGGTGCATATATTTCGGTACGCCCAATTGATACCAAACTAGGCAGCCATCAATAAACCTCGAAAAGTTAATATTTCTCCATAACATACATAATCCTACCAGAGATACAGGGGTTGGCATCCCTTACGCCGGATATTGCCGATCAGTTTCTTCATCATCCACCGCGAACTTGAAAACAATCTTTCGCATCGCGCAAAATAGTTACGGTTCAGCAACCGGAAATTAGAGCACGCAAGCGTCCCTTCCGTGGTCGATATATAAGAAGGAAAACATCCATCCCCTAAAATCTAAAACAGCCGCATAAACACGCAGTTGGCTGATTATTCCCGTCCGCCTACTATGCGATTCCTGCTGATTCCAGGGCAAAGTTATCCAGATTGAAACGATCCTCGTCAAGGAAATGCGTACGTTCATGATGATTGTTTTTTTATTGCAGTCTTCTTCCTTTTTTATTGGCCATAATCCGTTAATTGTAGAAAGCGTGCGATATTGTTTGCTGGTTCTGGAATTCAGCTGGTTTTTAGTCGGAAGATGTATAGACAGAAACCAGGAAAGAAATTTTAAGGCCGCGACCGCATAGGTAGGAGGCTTGGTTAGCGCCTAGAGCCTAGCGAGTCATTTTTCTAGTAGCTCAGTAAAACGAACGTTTTGAAATGTACGCGATGTGCCGCACTACTCACATGGTCCTATCTGGTCGCTTAGCGACTATCCAAGTAAACATCTAGGCGCTAAGCAAGCCTCCTGCCAGTGCGGTCGCGGCCTAAGGATGTGACAGTGATCTATTCTGATTAAGGCTGCTATTAAAGCACTGAACACCTGTCATCGAACCAAAGCTAACATAGTAATGCCGGAGAAAACTCGATGAAGTGGACAAGAACAAGAAAGTCTCTTTAGTTTGGGTTCCTTGTTACTCAAGAAAGAGCTAACACACTAACCAGAAAGAAAGAACAAGCGCTACCTACTGGCCCAAAAACTTTCTGGGGTGTAGACAAATGCATTTATAAGAAAGAGAAACAAGCTGAAAGGAAGCACTCTGGAGAAATCTTCCGGGAATGGATGATTACTAAAAGTTCCCTAAGAACTTAAAACCGCATGGTCCAACAAGTACAGAGTGAGGTTGAACAAACAGTGCAGTTTTGATGGACTGTTGAAAAAATTAGCACAACCTACCTACCTAAGTGGTTTATTCTGTTCGAGTCAGTACCTCGCCCCATTTTTTCACTGAAGTTTTAAAGATCACATCATCAAGATGATGTCCTCCAGAAGCGGTGCACTTATGTGGGCAATTTCTGAAGTTTTCAACTGCGTTCTGGCACATATCGAATGACGGCGATTTCCTCTCTAATACGGATCTTCAATTCTTCTAAATTGTTAGGACGATGCTTTAAAAACCTTTTCCTTGACGTAGCTTGAGGGGCGATCTGGGGTGGCAGGCGAAATCTCCGGATTTGAGCATTCGCGATTTTATTCTATGGAGCTACCACAAGGAAATGGTGTTTAAGCATCGTCCTCACATTTTGGAAGAAATTTAGATCCGCATTAGAAAAGAAATAGCCGGCATTCGATATGTGCCAGAACGAAGTTGAAAACTTCAGAAATCGCCCACATCAGTCCATCACTTCTGGAGGAAATCATCTTGGTGATGTGATCTTTAAAACTAAAGTGAAAAAATGGGGTGGGGTACTGACTCAAACAGAATAAACCACTATTTCGTAGGTTGTGCCAATATTTTCTAATAGCCCATCAAAACTGCATTGTTTGTTTTGCCTCACCCTGTACGTAAGTTACGCATACTCACTTTTTAACAAGACATTATTGCTTTGGGAAGCAAGTGGTAGGAATTTTCTTAACTGTAACTGACCAGTGTAGATTCTCTGGGAAGGAGGAGGAAACTCCTTTTCGTTTAGTCACAGAATACCTAACCTTTGCAAGCCTGCGCAAAAAATGTCTTGAACAAGAAAATCATAGGAGAAACGTGGATCTTTGAAGCCCTCTCAGATGCTAGAGTTCTTCCGTGGTCGATATAAAAGAAGGAAAACATCGGCATCCATCCCCTAAAATCAAAAACAGCTGCATAAACACGCAGTTGGCTGATTATTCCCGTCCGCCTACTATGCGATTCCTGCTGATGCCAGGGCAATGTTATCCAGATTGAAACGATCCTCGTCAAGGAAATGCGTACGTTCATGAAGATCGTTTTTTTATTGCAGTCTTCCTCTTTTTTATTGGCAATAATCCGTTAATGATACAAAGCGTGCGATATTGTTCCATGGTTCTGGAATTCAGTTTATATCCACTGGAGAGTTCTTTTTCTGGCTGAAATACTCGCAATCTTAAGATAGAAACCTCAAATGAAACTATAAAGGGTGTGACATAGTGATTCATGCTGATAGTCAAGTTGCTATTGAATCACTTAACAATGCACTTGGCATCATTTTGAGTTTCTGAACAAAATCCTCCTAAATGCCGATACAGTTTGAGTTCAGGAATCACCAAACTGAGATCTACTGTACAGAGTTGTGAAACTAATGATTCTATGTTCAGAAGTGAAACTATTTCCACCCCTATTGTTCTACATACATTTATACAACATATAACATTCTGTTTTCTGTTTCAGATACTCTCAATTTCTAACCGTCCTCATTGATATCTACTAAGTATGGATCATTCTTGGTGAGTAAAATTATACTCCAGGAGGGCTCCAGGGGGCCCGGCCCCCCTTCACAGAAAAAACTAAGGTCTAAAAGTTCATAGAAAAAGGGGGATAGAGTGGGAATAGTAGCGCCCGCTTATAGCGTTTTCAATTGGGTGAACCACTGACAGTGCACTAGTGACTAGTTTATATCGAGTTCTGGTGCAGTTCATTCCCAACAGAACATAAAACTATTGGATAGATTGCCTGATCATCTGTTAGACTTATTCAAAATTTCTTTGTTGAGCCAGTTGAGCACAAGAATAGTTTATTGTTATTTTTCGCGCAACCCTTTATTTGCAATAATTTCAGTCGTTGAAATAACAGAATTTACAAAACTGGTGCACAAATGGTAGCACTCAGTGCGCACCAGTTTTCCCAATGGAAAACACTGGACTCATCGGAAATACAATGGAATTTCCCTATAACGAACTCGTGTATAACGAATTCCGTACAAGACATTGCACCTTGAATCCAAATTCCACGTTAAGAAACACCCTCTTAAACGAAGTAAATTCTTTCTATAACGAAATATTCAAAGAACATCACTCTTTGAATGGGTATTGGTAAGAAGATTTAAGGGTGGGGTTTTTTCCGCAATTTTTTCCGGGCGTACGTAATAAATCCCGACCTTGAAATAAATCATTACGGCGGGCAGAGGGATCCTCCTGAAACAGTTTTAAATACACCCCTGGCTGTTTGGTTTCACTCTAACCATAAAGGTTGACGCTCACTTGGACGAGAGGAAGCGAAGAGTTGTTTTCCGCAGGCACGATTTGCACTGAATCAATAGCCCAGTCAAATTAGACGAAAAAGGGGGCCAACCTCGGAATGAAAGATAATAAGCTGAAAATTGGTATGAACCTTTGTTTTGTCATTCTAAATGTTGTCTCAAAAGTCACAAATGCTATCGTGTCGGCGTCTTAAGATATTGAAGGTCAAAGGTCATAAAAATCGGTTTTTTGCGAATATCTGCCTTCCTATTGCTTAAATGAGATTTGCAGTTATTATAAAAGTTGTAGACTATAAAATTGTCTACAACTTTTGTTTGAACTTTTTTTTCATACGACCAACCGTTTTTGGGGTAGAGCGCGAAGAGTGTGCAGCGTACAGTCATATATGACCTAATGCAGGGTCAAGCGTGAGTTACGGTTAGCAGTTCGTTGTATGAAGTCAATTATTTACTTAACAGTTATAATTATTAAACAAGGCCCATTATTTATGTACTAATTATTAATTATTTATATTTAATTAAAATAAGTAATCAAATTATTGTATTTGACGGATATTCCGACTATAGTAAAAATATTAAAGCAAAGGAACAACAAAGAAGAACTGCTGCACTTTCAAAATCATATGAAGTTTGTTTTGACGAAACAATGATTGTGCCAATCAGTCAAGAAAAATTTTCATCAAATCGGTCTAATAAAAAAAATTGTTGAAAAATTTGAAACTGGTAATATCACAACAAAACAAGTCAGAGTTGATGCTGATGTTCTCATTATTGACACATCTATTGCCTTAACAGAACATCAAAAGACTGCTGTCATCATAGGAGAAGATATTGATTTGTTCGTTATTTTAATTGGACGTTCTCAATCCCATCAACAGGAAATTTTCCTCAAAAAAGTTGGCAAAGGCAATGTCAACACACAAATATACTCTTCTAAAAGTTTAACCAATATCCTCGTACTAAAAAACACATTTTATTTTTACACGCATTTAGTGGCTGTGACACGAATTCTGCGCTATTTAAAAAAATTAAATTGAAAAAAAATTTACGAATAAAACATAAATAATGGGCATTGTTTAATAATTATAATTGTTAAGTGAATAATTGACTTTATACAACGAACTGCTAACCGTAACTCACGCTTGACCCTGCATTAGGTCATATATGACTGTACGCTGCGCACTCTTCGCGCTCTACCCCAAAAACGGTTGGTCGTATGAAGAAAAAGTTGAAACAAAAGTTGTAGACAATTTTATAGTCTACAACTTTCATAATAACTGCAAATCTCATTTAAGCAATAGGAAGGCAGATATTTGCAAAAAACCGATTTTTATGACCTTTGACCCTCAATATCTTAAGACGCCGGCACGATAGCATTTGTGACTTTTGAGACAACATTTAGAATGACAAAACAAAGGTTCATACCAATTTTCAGCTTATTATCTTTCATTCCGAGGTGAAATCCTAATTTGACTGGGCTACAAATGGGTAGACGCTCACTTGGTAGGCGCGAAGCGAAGATCAGAATCGTTTGATTCAGTGCAAATCGTGCCTGCGGATAACAACTCTTCGCTTCGTCTCGTCTCGTCCAAGTGAGCGTCAACCTTTACGCTAGTGTGAAAAGTTGTGCGGAAATGTCTAAAAGGAAGTGCTTAAGTTTATCAGTGAAGTCGACCGCGATTATAGTGACTCTATGGGTGCTAGGGCATTATGGTGTTGAAGGAAATGATAAACCCGATGAACTTAAGTTGCATCAAGGTTAACACCTGCACTTGAAAACTTCGCTGAGTCCTGAGCTACAAAGTAATTAGAATAAAAAGATACCTGTTTCGACTATTTTTGTTGTAATCGGCCTTTGAAGGCGGATGGCCTAAAAATCATTGAATCCGTAAAAGTTATTTCTCTTCTTTTCATCAGTTTTATGTTAAAAATGGGATTCTAAATTGACTTTAATTGAAATTCCTGTGAAATAACTGTAGCTCGTGTAATTTTTGCAATAATTTTGGTCTCACCACTGATGGAAAATGTAAACATTCGTCCCGCGGTGGACATCTTCTCGACAATAATAATAACAATATTTTAGAGAATATTATAAATTTCGTGAGAGCGTTCGGCGATTCTGTTGTCAGCGCATCCACACCAACCTAGCTGAATGTAATCACTCAATGCTGCTCGTGCTGCCGGTCCTTTGACTTCCGTCCGAAAAACCACCAATTCAGGGAGCATGAGACAGCACGAGAATTAGCGGCATGCTGCAGGGAAGTGTAGTGATTATACATTCTCGCGCTGCCCACTTCCCTGCTCCCTGCCGTGGAAGCGAGTGTAATCGAGGTGTAAGAACATTTCATTTGGGGAAACCAGTCTGGACACCCAAGAGGTAATGGGTAAAGCCTAAGCAGGTTGTTGGTTTTATCAACGCCACTGACGACACCCTTGGATTTCCATACATGAGTAGGGTAGAAAACAAAACATCTTCATAGTCGCAGTTCCGGGGAGGCTAACCTAGCCATACGAACCTCAGTTATAATAATAATGATAATACTTCTGATCATGTCATCGTTTCGCAATACGCATGATCCTGACATATTTCGAATGCTGTCTTATGAGAAGATGTTTGTTTCAGACAACGCCTCCGTTCACAGGGGACTGGTTTAAGATGTCCCGTCTAGGGCAGTTTTACACCGTGGAGGTGGGGGACACAAAATTTACCATACTGAAACGCTACCAAAATTTGAAACCCATTGGATCCGGAGCCCAAGGAATCGTATGGTAAGTATCAAGTAGCTCCCGTTATTAGCATCAAAACGGTGTTATAGTTTGTTTTGGTACGTCTCAGAGAGGAGCAACTCAGTTGGCAACATGGTTGACAACTATGTTGGTCGTCTGTGAACCGCTTTTGTTTTCCTTTCGATGCATTTTAAGTAGTCAATACACTAGACCGGTATTTGTTAGTAATATTGTCATCGAAAAAAAAATTATATACAGAACTTTCTCAATTGATACGAAAGCTTCAAGGGGGTGATTCCTTGGATTATTCTTTGAAACAAATTTCCAAGATACAGAGTGTTGAAGTTTTACTGAATATGACTAAAAAAAGTGGTTATTATTTTTGAATTCCTGTTCAATCCGTGACAAAAAATCTCTCCTGTCTTTTATCCTTGCGAAGCGCCGTTTCTAAGTAAAAAAATTCAAGAAAATCCCTGAGCAGGAGCTTTTGAGCGCTCGTTCATTGGAAGGGCAATAAGAATATTACCTCAAAATCTAATATGGGACTTGAGATTGATACCTTATATTATAAATGCAGAATCTCGGCACAATCGGAATTATATTCTAGAAATTATTTAGAAAAAGAAATTTATAAAAAATATAAATTAAAAATATTGAATTCTATGGTTATTATGATGCGATCCTCTTGAAATTTTGCATGAACATTCAGTATTATCAGTTTTCATTCACACAATGAGTTTCACCTGAATTGGATACTCTGTTATGGAAATATAAAGATTCTTCTTTCAATATTCCAATTAAATTTTCTATGGTGCTATTAACACTATGGCCACAAAATTTTGCATGAAAATTCAGTCTGTCACTATCACAAAAGAAATTTCACTCGAATCAGATATCCCGTTATGGAAATATAAAGATTTTTCATTTAAATATTCCAATTTAATTTTCCATGGTTCTTTTATCACTATAGCCATGAAATTTTGAATGAACATTCGTATATCGATCTCCATTTCTCCATTCACTACATAAATTTCACACGAATCGAATATCTTATTATGGGATTATGAAATTTCTTCTTTTCAATATTCCAATTGAATTTTCTATGGTTTCGTTCACACTATGGCCAAAAATTTTACATGAGGCTTGTTATGAGCATCTTGCATTTGGCCGTAACAATCATCTCATTGGTTCGTTTTTTCTGAGATATTGAGGAACAAAATTTTTAATGGCCATATTTTATGGACACCCATGTACGATTGGCTGGTTAACGAACTTAACCGAGCCATTTAGGACCCGAAGTCATCCTGAAAATTTCAAGTCTCTGGGACAATCCCATCTTGTGCTAACGGACGGCCGGACGGCCCACGGACAGAACCGAATTTGACCCACCACTTCGTCATCAGGAGTCTAACCTCCCTTTCGTTTGAGACCATTTTCGGCTAAAAATGAAAAGTTACAGACATTTGGCAAGAAGATATGGCACCCGTTTAAGTAGAACGAGCGTTCAAAAATAAATATCTTAAATAGCGTTTCTACTTCATAAAAATGTGTTAAAGTAACGACAATACGCGTTTTATTTTCAACATTCAAAAGGTCCCCACACGAAAGAATGGCAGAAGAGATTTTTTGTCACAAAATGAACAAATATAAAAAGAAATAAGTTCGGGTCATTTACATTTTGAACTCAAATTCCGACAAATTTGATAAATGGGGCAAAAGATCGCGCATACAAATTCCATTAAATTGTATGCCAAAAAGCGATTGAAAAAGTCGATGATTCGTTTAAATAGGCTTATGATCGATTATAGAAATTTCCAACCAAATTTTATTTCGGTGTTCTATTTCAATTTATTATACGAAAACGATAAATCTCCTTTTTTCTTCGTTTCGATATCGTGATCTCATATGTGTATCCAACTTCTCACCTTGTGTAGTTTTACATTCTGTTTCCGTATTTGTTTTTAGATTATGTATAATATCTTGTTTATTCCTATTTCGATATGTAGTTTTTTTTCTAATTACTCGAACTAACTGGTTTTTGCATGTTTTTTTTAGTATTTTTTCATATTTTAGTTGTTGTTGTCTCTGCACCATCACTTTTATTTTCTTTTAGTTGATTTGGAACCTAGTGCTTGATTTTGTTATTTGCACGTGTGTGTATATTATAATAAAACAAATATGTCGATACGAGAGGGATTACTAACACACTTTTGGCGATACTGAAATTCTGGGTACCTGATCGTTATATCAATCTGTCGCCCGAGATGGCGGGGCTCAGGTTTGGTATGGTAGTGGAATCTGTTACTTTTTAATTTTTCTCTGGATGTCCTAAGTTCGAATACTGAGTACAATTGCTCGTTACCATTCGATACGAAATATAATTGTTTATTCTAACATTGGGGATTCCAGTTTCAGGGGAAAAGTATACTGCGATATTTATTCTAGATGTGCCGAATAAATGCGTATTTTTGATGATTGGAGTATATTATTTTATCCACGACTATTGTGTAATCCACCTATTATACGTCTGTTTGCTCGGCCATAATAATATCCATTAATCACTAGTGAATTATAAGTCATTATTCAATACTGCCAGATTTAGCTTTGATATCATATTATTTAAATTGTTATTCATCCGTATTCTGAAGTACACACCAACTAACAAATATGGGTATACCTTATCTGCTTTTATTACATCAATTAAAAGCAATTTTTATAACAAAATATACAATGACAAGTTCTCTCCAAAAATTTTCATGTGTCTTGACTTTTGCTACACTTGTAGTGGAATACTCTTGTCACGGTCGCCAGTGGCGCAGCCAGGATTTTGTTTTGGGGGGGCTGAACTAAACAATTCTTGATGATACAACAAATACGACAGTTTCAAAAAAATAAAGAACAAAGGAATAACGAAGAAATCAAATATTTTTGGGGGGGGGCTGCAGCCCCAAAGCCCCCCCCCCCTAGCTGCGCCAGTGACGGTCGCCAATTGTTTAAATCTTCTAGAAATATATTCCATATTCGTGGATGAATTATAGTATGCTACTCGCTTATAATCCTGAATAATAGCTACCATTATACGCTCGTTGCATAATATACTATTATTGCAACTTCCTCTGCAGCTTTATCAAGGTTAACTTTTCGGAACTTTTTCGCTGGGTTTCACACTTTTTTTAATAAAAAAGAGACTCTGCTATGGGTGTTAGGATATTGTGACATTGAAGGAAATGAAAAAGCAAATGAACTTAGTTAGTTAGTTAATTAGGATCTTTCGGTACAACTATCGCAGTAGTGAACGATCAGAAGAGAATAATGCATTCCTCATTTCCTTCGCATTTAGTGCCCTTGCACCTAATAAGTTAATTAAGATTTTTCGGTAGAGCTACGAAAGGGTAAAAGCATCGTTAAAAGATGAGCATATTTCCCAAAATAGTGATTTATTTTTATTTATTTATTTACACATATGTACACATGACAGAAATATCCAAAATATATGTACAGTAATTTATCTATTTATAGTATTTCTTCAAAGTTTTTTTAAAACAATTTAATGAAATCTAATAATTTATTCAAGTAGAACAGAGCAGTACCTATGTTCTGTGGCAGATGCTCTGTACCGTTCGTTTATTACAGATAAATCTGTACTGCTCGCGGAGGTCATTACCGAACGGGCTTATAATACCGCGACTGGATTAACCTATTAAGTCCTTAGGTTTATGATTTACAAATATTTACAACTTGAAATGAAAAATGAAAGTTTGCCATTTCCAAAGACGCTGAATGTGTAAATAAACTGTACTACTCTCAAAGTATGGGCCCCACTCACTAGGAAGGAAGAATGCGCAGTTAAGCCCCATTCGCACCAAGCCAGTCCAGTCCAGTCGAGTCAAGTCACTTCAGGATTGGAACTATTAACTAACGTTCGCTTAAAATCGTTTAAAACAAATGGAATGTGAAATCTGTTTCATACTAGGCCCTAGATTTCACATTCCATTTGTTTTAAAACGATTTTAAACGAAGTTAATAGTTCCAATCCTGAAGTGACTTGACTCGACTGGACTGGACTGGCTTGGTGCGAAATGGGGCTGAGTCTCTGCATGTTTGCTGTAACGCAAACGTGTGCATTCATATTGCCCCACACATACACTTTTGCGTGTTGGTTTGATGTGCGACAAGCGTGAGATGACGCGAAAAAAGATCTGATGTTAATGGCAGTGGCGGGTGTTGTTATTTAGGAAAAATTTCTAAGGTATAATATCGAAACCCGACACTGTGTTGCTAAACATATGAAACGTGCAGAGACTTGTTGCCCATACACGGTCGTTTTTTGGTCATTCTTCCACGTACGGGGAAGAATGACACGCCACACGACGGAGATGATTGCGCATTCCAAATTTACGCCATACACACTATGTTTTAACTGTACCACGTACAACGCGCATTCAAGTCTTCGCGCTTCCCTCTTAGTGAGTGGGCCCTTTAAGAAGTAAACCTAGAGATGTCTCCACGCATTTGTTGACACAGTCAAGTACAATTTGTTTATGAATGCGAACAACATTCGGCGTTGCGAACTTGTGCCGTATCTTCATTTCGTTTCCGTATTGGAAAATTGGTCTACGACACCCCTACTATGTTACCAACGGCTAGAGTCGGTTAAAGATAATTCTGTCAGTTTGGCAACATCGTTCTGTTGCTGTTTAGTTATTCGAAGAGTCATGTTTACATTTTCGTTTCGATTTTACCTTCACAAACTGAATGATTTGGTGGCAGTTTATTGTTGCTCTATAGTACGGGGTCTTTATAAATTATTTTAACAGCGCAGTAGGCTTTGGATTACTTTGCCGCTACAGAATACCAATCTCTAACCAATCAGAGCATATCATGATCACATAATTCTGTGGTTTGCATAAGAAGCGGCAAAATGAGAATAATCTAAAGCCAACTACGATGTCACAATCATTTATAGAGACTCTGTATTTTGTAATTATAGCTATGGCAAAATTACGAAATT
>JACDNR010000699.1:0-43990 GCA_013421045.1 Propylea japonica
TGACGAACCATACTGAAAGAATGATCAGAAATAACTGTAAGGTCCTCGAAACGTTTGCAGTATTTAACAGTCTCGTGATTATCTATATAATTACGATTTTCTCACTCAATTCCAGTGAAGCCCAAATAATAGGCATTATCTTTTCGACTGTGTCTCCCCATGAACCTGAATGTTCCATAAAATCAGTTTTATTTCGACCGTTGTACGTTGTGGAACACTGAATTTATTCAGCACGCAATTCTTCGGAACGGCATCCGTGGCAGGGACACTAAATCGAAACTGAATTGCATAATGGCGAAAGCAGTAAAGGCCCTTCTACACGCGCTCATCCAGGCCCCTCGGTCACACGACATCCAAGCCTGGCGTCAGAGATTGCGGATGCTGAATTTACGATTCAAACTTGACAGATATCGGGAACACGCTCGCGGCCACACAGTTCTTACCCCCGTCTACAGGACGTTCGACCGCTGGCTCCTGAAGGGCTGACCGGCCTGCCTGGATGATGTGGAAGCATAAACGATGCCTACAATGAATTATCCATTTGTATTATGAAGTAACTTTTGATGTTCGACCGTGATTGGTTTCGGCATCGCCGTTATTGCTTTCCGTTTCTTAATGTGGGAAGACCTCGTGCGTGTGGGTGCCGTTCTGGGTTTATCGACTGATATTCCAATGATTCAAACTTTTTTTCTACTACTCTCACTTATAAAGAATCAGAGTCTGGTCCTACAAGTACATCTCATCTGCGAACCTCCCTAGTGATCAAGAAAGTGAGCACTGAGAAAACTTCAGGACATTGCTGAGTGAAAGAGAGAATGAGAACGGGATACACCGACTATAACCTCAAAGAAAATACCGTAAAATGGTATACAGATGGTTCCAAAACCTCTACAGGAGCTGGCGCTGGGATATACGGGCCAAGTACCAAGTGTGCACTGTCGCTAGGCTCCTGTATGAGCGTCTTTCAAGCGGAAATCTTAGCTATTGAAAGATGTCCAGATATAAATCTAGAAAGAAACTATCAGAAGTGCGATATAGCCATACACTCAGATAGTCAAGCTGCTATTAAAGCACTGAGCTCCTACGTCATCGACTCAAAAATGACCTGGGAGTGCCGGAACACAGTCAATGAGGGAGGCAAGAAAAATAGGTCTTTTTAATCTGGGTTCCCGGCGCACGAACCTTTCTGAGGTATAGGTAAATGTACCTATAAAAAGGAGTTTCTGGAGAAGAGAAAAGCCGAGAAGGAAAAACTCTTGCGGAATCTCCCAGGGATGGATCATTCCACTAAGTTCCCTTCGGAACTTTGAAACAGCAAGATCCAAAAGATATCTGGATCTTGGTAAGAAACAATTACAGGCTTTCTTACAGGACACTGTCGCCTCATAGCACCTGTTGAGTATGGAATTGTCGGACACTGACAAGTTTAGGTTCTGTGGATAGGAGGAAGAAACCCCCATTCACTAGTCACGGAATGGTTTGGCATTGCGAGCCTAAGGAGAGAATGTCTTGGGCGAGAAACTTGTAAGGGTGAGGAACTAGCCTCGTTGAACCTTCACAGATATTGGATTTTATTAGATCCTCAGGCTACTGAAGAATCTTTTAGATGCATTGAGAGTCAATAGTGAAGCCACCAAGAACCCCATAAGACCAGATATAATGAAAAATAAAGCATGCCGAATGGAAAGAAAATCCGGCAACAGTGGGTGACAACATAACCCAGTGCCTAGCAACAAAAGCGATATCCTATATGTTTAAATTCTTTGATAAAATGGGGAATATTGATTGTAAGAGTGGCCACAGTGCGGCAAGACGAATATAAAGCTTCTAATAAGATGGAATTCCTTTCGTATGATTTAATACGTCCATTCAAACAGGATGAAGCCAATGAAAATAAGGTAAGGGAAATGTCGGTCGCCATATTTCCTGCAGCTTTTGGACTATGCTCTCCGAAAGACGATTATTCAGATTCTGCTTTATCTCGTTCAGAACCATGGACGTATAATTCCTCGGTTCTATAAAATTGTTCGCCTTTATTCGCGTTCTTCATTCACTTTACTTACCTTTAGATGAATGAAACTTCAGAAATAAACGGCCGAGATAATTGGAATAGAATTGTGAAGGAATATAATAAGCAGAGTTCATTTCCATCCGCATTGTTTCGTCGAGAGAAAATCCCGGATTTTTCCGAAAGATTCTTAAACTTGTCGGTGGTTGAGCCGGAGGCATTGTTTTTCGTTCCGTTTATTACAACAAACTCGGTGCTCGGAGTGGCTCCTCGCCATAACGTTTCACGATATCCGATAGGATGTGCCTGCTCTTCGAGTCTTTTCAGCTCGACCGATTATTAATTCGCCAGTTTTCTTTGGTGATCCAACTTTTTATTCGTCCTCTCGTTCTATCTATTCGTATCTATCATTAATAAGATTGATTTTCCCGGAAAAAGTTTCAGGAGGTATGCCGTTACTCTTTGAACAGCAGGGTTGGTTTTCTATGTTGTCATAAAAGCATTATTGGGACTATTAGATCTACTCTACATTTATTACCAATTCAATGGAGTTGGTAAGAACAACAAAGTGTATAAAGTCTGGGTTCCTGGTCAGCTAGCTCAGATCTCTTGTGGTATAGGCAAATGCAAATATAACAAAGAGTTTTTGGAAAAGTAGTTCAGTTTAAAAAGTTACAGTTCACTGCGACCTTAAGGTCTATTGTGCCCTCTTATAGAGCTGTTCTGGCCAAACGTTCCCAGCTCGCTTTCAGTTCCAGAGATCTAATATCTGTGAAGGCTTCAACGAGGCTAGTTCCTCACTCTTACAAGTTTCTCGCCCAAGGCATTCTTCCCTTAGGCCCATAATGCCAAGGCATTCCTTGACTAGGTGAATGGGGGTTTCTTCTCCCCTCCCCACAGAACATACACTCGTCAGTGTCCGATAATCCCATCCTCAACAGGTGCTTCCTAAGGCGACAGTGTACTGAAGAAAGCCAGTGAGGAGGTGCACTTGCTTCTTACCAAGATCCAGATATCTTTTGGATCCTGCTGTCTCAAAGTTCCGATGGAACTCAGTGGATGATCCATCCCTGGGAGATTCCGCCAGAGTTTTTCCCTCTCGGCTTTCTCCATCTCCAGAAACTTCTTCTTATAGGTACATTCACATATACCACATACGGGTTCTGGGCCAATGAGTGACATTCTTTTGCTATAAGAAGTTGCTCTTCAACCAGGAATAATAATTTATCCGATGTTTGGTTCTGCGAAAGATGATTCTTTTAGAGCCTCAAATGTACAAGTAACTCTCTACATAGCCCAAATATAAGACAACCATCTCCTATAGATTGAAACTGAAATATTCAACCCAGAATACTAAATTAAGAAAACTTTCGGAAGTTAATGTTATTCGATCAATAAAGTTTAATTTATCTCTAAAGGGACACATCAGGCAATCCTTCAGATAAAAGAATTGATTTATTTCTGCTTATCCCGAGATTCCACGTAATAGACGAACCTGAATAGTCCTTGTTATTCTTTCCTCGAGGGACCTGAAAATATGAGAACCACCTGTCCTTGCACCTCTATGCCATAAGTCGTAACTTTCCGAAACTAAAGTGGTATTTAAAGACTCGAAGGAAAAGGTTTTTTGTTAATGCCAGATGACACGTCCTTCGTTGTTTCAGAATTTTTCGAAGTGGTGTAGAATTAAAATAATATTATATTCGGGTGAATAAATCGCTGTTTCGTTCCGTTTATTGCTAGAAATTATTTGGAGATTATTTTGCTGAATCTAGTGTAGAATTTGTTCGGTAGAGCTCTTCAGTATGGGGAGCTAGCTACCTGAACAATTTAGACCCTTGAAAGCTATTAAAAATACGATAATAGTTATTTCAACGATATAATTTTCGCCTGTTTTTATCATCCAGTTAGTGTAGAAATAAAAATTACACTTTAAATTCGAAACTAGAGGGACATATCGAGTGGAGATGTGACATTTTATAGCCGCACTTAAAAAACGCTGGAAAAATCGTTTACCAATCATTATTTTTGTTTTATTTGATTCGAATTGATGGTTCTGATCTTACTCTCAGCTCACAACTGTATTTGAAACATTATCTACAATGTAATTTCGAAATTTTTCTAAAAATTTCAATTTGTTACAGGTATGTACCCGAAATAAGTCAACCGAAGAACTTCTTGTAAGGTAAAAACTAATGATTCATTTTTTCTCAAGAAGGAATATCACGATTCTAGCTGTTTTACATATTTTATGAGTGAATCAATCACAAAGAATTGCTGACACTGTTACAGTTCTAATTTCGAATTTCCCTAATGTAGAAGTTTGATCTCCACGGCCGAATCCTTATCAACTCGCGATTGTTATTGCTTCGGAACAAGTTCCGAATTTGCTGCAGACTAATATCAACCAATTCCAATGTCAATACCAAGAGATAGTTTTCCTTCTCGCAGTCATTATATTCAGGGCAACTCCGGTAGTTAAATCTCTCCGGGGACTCATTTGAGAGCATCCTACAAACTTGAAATTCACAGACCGCTTATGCCGTTCAATTTCGAACGTTCAAATGTATTCTATTTCTTTAGCGTGCCGGCAAATTGATTCTGAGTTTGGCCGAGTATCAACTTTGATTCAGTTAGATTATTCCATCGGAATAAAGCTTAACCTTCCGTAAGGAATATCGGAGTAAGTCCTCAATCAGGTTAGGTTTTGAAGCAAAGGTTGTAAAGGGGCTTTCAGTTGATTGTGAAAGCCTCGAGTTCCGCTGAATGCCTCAATTGACTCGAAAACGAATTACAATTCAGTCTCAGTGATACTGTGCGAAACATGTAGATGCCTCAGACATTTCTGGCCGAATGGCACTCAGGCAAACCGTTGTATTCTTCAGACGAAATAACATATTCGCTGCCAATCGATGAGTGGAATTGGTATAGTTTCAAACATCCAAAGGGGTCTGCGCTTCCTCCTCTAGGATTACCCCTTTTATTCTAAAGGGTTTTCCAATAAGAGGTGGTATTTTGAATAGCCCGCTATTTCGGTAGTTGTCACGATTGAAGCTGTCATTTTTAGACATTTGATCAGTAGAAACTACACCATTATAGAAGTGGAACGATACACGCTTCAAGAACTCATTGAAATTATTAAAATCACTATAAAATGGTGTGAAAATTTGGCAGAGACGGTTAGTGAAACTCGAACATTTTTGGGTCGTCGTGAAGCACCTGGTCGGGCCGCAATAAAGAAATTGGTGGAAAAATTCGAGCTGTTGGGACAAGTAAGTGATGTGAAGAATAAAACCCGTTCACGTCGCTCAAGAACAGCCGAGAATTTTGCCGCTGTAGTGTTGAAGAAACCCAGGTTTGTCCATTCCTCGTCGTTCTTTGGAATAAGGCATTCCACAAACGTCATTACACCGTATTTTGCATTAAAATTTGAGTCTTAAGGCTTATAAAGTTCAGTTAACTCAAGAACTCAAGATGGCCGATCATCAACAACTTCGTGTCTTTGCTGATTGGGTCGTGGAAATGCATAAAAATGATCCAAAATTCCATCGAAAAATCATCTTGAGTGATGAGATCTTGTGATTTAACACCTTGCGACCATTCCTTTTGGGCCACGTGAAAGAGAAGGTCTACGCCAATAGCCCAGCGTTGATTCAAGACCTCAAAGACGGAATTCGTGAGGCTATCGAGGACATAGGGCAGCCACTTTGCGATTTGGTTATGAAAAACTTCATTAAAAGGATATGGTTCTGTAAGCGTGGTCGTGGTGGTCAATTGCCTGATGATATTTTTCACTATTAACGGCATAGCTTCTTCTTTATAATGAAATAAACATCTGATCATTTATATTGAAAAATGGAATTTTTTTCTGAATATCAAAATAACACCTCTTTTTGGAAAATCCTTTATAAAATGAAGCCAATCGAAATGAAATTTTGCGGCTCGGTTTTTTCACTGTAACCATTTTAAATCGTTTCATCCCTATTGGAAACCCCTTTTTATTTTAAATTCGTTTTGACTCGAAAACGATTAAAAAGCGAAAGCGTTTTCATTTTTTCGGCGTGTTCTGCCTCTTCTCGAAAGTGTTTTTGGTGAAGTCAACCCTTATCCTGTCATATATAAATTTTCAGATTAAAACACAATTCGTGATGTCGCAACAGGAATAATTGGCCGAGCGAAGGCTCCGACAAGGTCAATAAAAAATGCAAGGCATGAGCCGTGAATGAATTCAGCGGTATGAATTAGCGAGAAATCATTTTGGACGGTTTAAGGGCCGGTCTGTTGGCAGAACTGAATCATTGTGGAGTAACCCTAGATTAACCCAATTAACTGAAGTCGGATTTCAGCATCTTCGCTACTAAGTCGCTAAGTTTCAATTAGATATTTCGGGTCTCGGGCAATCGTATATCAGTTTTAATGGGCGAAAATTAATATCGGGAATTTCGTAGAATAAGTGGGATTATCATATTGATTCGACGATACGCGAAATACGGGCAGGCGACTAGAAGGTGATAACATTCGACGAATAATTGGAATCTATGATATGTTTAACCGCAGTTAACCCACAGCTCCATTAACGTTCGATTTAATATTTTAAATATCGGCGGAACTGATAGTATTCGAATCTGGGAGATTACAACGATTGTTGATGAATGATGAGAGATCTCGAACGAGAGCAGAATCAAACTGTATGCATCGTTTCGATGGGATAAAATTATTTGGAATTATTTCAAGTGGGTTTCTTGTTTACGAAAAGGTGGTACTCGCAGAATGGAAATGTTTGCTGCATTTTTGCTTATGGAATTTATCACTCATTTCAGTGGATTGTTTCCATGAAATACTATTGAACGAATGTTTTTTTTTTCGTATCACTGCATTCCTAATTCGACTTGTTCTCAAGTTGACCAATGAAAGGACGTATCTTGTAAAAACTCAGATAATTAGGGAATTTTTAACAATAACTGGAAAACGTTGATTTGGTGATGAAACTATAGTGGAATTTTCCTATAACGAACGTCTGTATAACGAATTTCGTACAAGACATTGCACTTTGAATCCAAATTCCATGTTAAAAACACCCTCTAGAACGAAGTAAATTCTCTATATAACGAAATATTCAAAGAACATCACTCTTTGAATGGGTATTGGTGAGAAGGTATAAAGGTGGGGTTTTTCCGAAATTTTTCGGACGTACGTAATAAATACCGACCTTAAATTAAATCATTACGGCGGGCAGAGAGATCCTTCTGAATTTCTTAGAAACTTTATAGTTTTCACTCCCAGTCTCTGAAACATAAATAATTAAAAAATGTTTGATTAAGGTGAAGTGCTCCTGCTAGAATCTTTGCACTTATTCGTCAGGAGCAAATTGGTCTTGAAAAAATTTGTTGCCTAACAGTAAACTGAAAAATGAGACAAATTAAAAGGATATTAACGTTTCGGTGGCTATATCAGACACCTTCTTCACCTTAATCAAACATTTTTTAATTATTTATGCTTCAGAGACTGGGAGTGAAAACCTATAAGGTTTCTAAGAAATGCAGAATCCTCCCAGAATATATTTCAATCGATAGATCCTCTGAAACAGTTTTAACTACACCTCTGGCTGTTTGGTTTCAATCTGGCCATTTGACTAGTGTGAAAAGTTGTAAGAAAATGTCTAAAAGCAAGTGCTTAAGTTTGAATGATAAACTTAAAATTATCAGTGAAGTCAACCGCGACATTGCTGATTATAGGAACAAATTTTCTGTATAACTAAATTTCTTTATAACGAATTTTTTTGGGATTTAGCGCTTTCGTTATAGAGAAGTTCCACTGTATATTTACAAATGGTCCAGTTAATAATTCTCTTAGGGCGAGTGATTTCTTTCTTTAGGGACATGTGGAGTGAGTTTATCCTGAAAATCCAATAACAATTGAATACCTAATTGAAGATCAACACTTACCGTGCTACTGACTAAAAGTTATGTGAAAAATTCATGAAAAATTGATTCAACACAATGCAGTACATGCGGTGGAGTATAGTGTTGGTCATAGTGTAACATGTCGAATAAAACTGTTATTTTGGGTCTCACTGAATAACTCATATTTTTTATTAAATTTTTGAATTGTATCATCCCAATTAGATAAACCCAGTATAACTGAAAAAATGAACGTAAGAAAATTGGATTCAATCGAATCATTTAAAAAAATAATAGGTCATATTCGAAAAATTGCAACATCCAATGGAATTTAATTTTGCAAACTCAATTTGTTCAGATATGAATTCTTTATGACGTAGTATCTAACAACGATTCTCTAGCGTTCGCAGTGTGCCGAAATTTCGCCGGTAGTTTTCAATCTACAAAGGTTTTTGTGTTCGGGTCCTTAGTGGCAATAATTGAAGCATTGATTGGTTTTCGACACAATTTATGTCGTCCGTTAGGCGCTTGCGCGAAGTTGACGAAATTCTCCATCGTCCACGCGGCATCTGCGTCCGTTCTCCGAAAAATCAAATAAAGATTTCAATTATCCACAGAATTGTGCTCTCAAACGCTAATCGATTTTATGTATTTCGACGACGGAATAATGGGCCCTCGCCTCATAAACTGTCAAAAATGCCTTTGGTCATAATTAAACTTGAGTTATAGAAAAAATATTTGAGGTCGGCGCGCGCGCTCCTGTTGAATGTCATTGTTTGTCGATGAAGGCCCGTCTTGGAATTCCTTTTGGATCAACGTTGTGGATCAGAAATATCTTCGGCTAAATGAGAAAAATCATATTATCATTTCTTTCTGGTCTTTTCTCGTTTATTGTTGACTGCCGGAGTCAGCTTTGAGTTTTTGTGGACCCTGAAAGTTCCGAGAAAATTTAATATCTCTCTGTCGTCGAAGACAAAAAAAATCTTCAGATAGAATTGATAATTCGCTTTTGGTATAGCGCGGTATATTTTAAATGTATCAATAAAACTTCTGTTTCTTTAATATTGATACTATCAACTTATTCATTGATTTGATGTGTTCTTTGGGAGTTTTTCTTCTTACGGAAAAACTAAAAAACATGAAATCTTCATGACAGGTTGACCAATTGGATCCAATTATTTTCTACCTCAGATTCTTCATCAGTGAGTTAAACCAAGTCATTTTGGGCTACTCTAAGCATAAAATTCGAAACTTTGGGCAAAACTATGGCACGCCTGGAACGGGTCATCAACTCTTTTATAGGATGAGAACCCTTCTGTACCATAGGGAGTAAATGGTTGCAAATGAATGCCACCATTTCAGACGACAATAACAAGATTGAACAATTTACAGAATGTAAATTGTATGCACCCACCTCGAGATTTGAAAGAGAAGGTGTCACCGACACCTTCTCTGCTACCAGTTGGTAGCAGAAGAGGCGTTTGGGATAGGGAAAAAGGACGAATAACCTTTTCTGCACCGGCTTTGTGGTTATCACTTAATTGGTCGAGTCTCACACACTCACTCGAAATTGCCAATTGGTTTTAACAGAAGAACAGATGAAATTGAAATAGGTGCTTATCAGAAGATGATAGATGAATTTTCAAATGATCAAAAGCTCAACTTTGACCACTTTTCGAATCAGAGCGTAAAGATCGATACTTGGTTCATTCCGCGGCCGCAGATGGCGCCAGCAATCGGGACAATTTACTCCAAGAGCTAGGGAGCATTCACGACTCAACAGGGAGTGACATCCACAAGAAGAAATTCACGAAAAGGAAGGAGGTAGACAGGAAGACATTTAGCAGAACCTTTTAGGCCCTGAATCCCCAAAAAGTCTTCGGTATGTTCAATACGTGAAGATCCCGAACCTCTTGGAGTTGAACAAGAATAGGGTTTCTCACCTTCTCAAGGGTACGGTCACTTTCTCACAGAAACTCTCTCAAGAAAAACTGGTGAAACGATGAAGAAAACGAGAAAATGATGAAACGGAATGTGTAAGAAAATAACCATTGTCTGAGGTTCATAAAGGCTCTAGAACAAGATGCACGGAAGAAGAATTTCTAAGTCAACTGACGGTGTAAGGGTCGAAACAAACGAATCGAAACGGTATGTTTGTCAGGTATTATCCGTAATTTGAAATGAACGGCAAAGTTTGCTCTAGACACAGTTATGGTTCAAATTGGTGAATATATGGCGGATCCATTACGTAGCGACTTCCCAGGGGCTTAACAAAGGCCATTTCGGGTCCTCGCTTAACTGGTCTAGGACGTGGATTAGTCATGTAAAGGCTTTATTACGGCGGTTGCTTCTATTTCCATATTGATCAGCGCGTTTCAATGCACAATTCGAGTCTTAATTTTTCCCGCTCATGGCGTGAATAATGACTAAGCGATGCCGGGAATTTTTCGATAATCTTTATTGCTCCCCATTCTGCACCATCGTGACACACTCGCCACATTATTATACGTGGTGGCCGCAATAAATAGAGTCTCGGTGCCGGGGAAAATTAATGGCACTCTAATTACAGGCGTCCGTCTTGGGCGCAACAAAAAATATAGGTGTATAACAGCGGCCGGTCGCGCAAAACCTATCGCCAAACTCAAAATACGCTAACGGGGACCGGTTCTCAACATGAAGGTCGCCAAACTTTCACTCCTCTACGCGCACGGAGACGAAACGCATTATTTATTGCAAGCTCGTTTTTTCGCACTTGAGAAACGACGTATTTCGACCGAATATCGGTAATTCGAGAAGTGAGTTCACGCTGGTCAAAGCAACCGACCGCAAACACTATCACTTCCGACGGGAACAACTTGAAATATTCGAGGGGTCTTTAATATTTGAACAGTTAGGGTGAAATCGTCGATGAAGTCAATCAAACCAATGGTTCTCAGGGTATTCTAAGTTGAATTATTATCTTTTGTTCAAGCATGCAGCTTCTTCTGGCTTATTTAATGTTGTTGACGTGATTGACGTTTTTGATGATGGAACGTTTATTGATATACAGTGGAACTTTTCTATAACGAAAGCGCTAAATTCGCGAAAAAATACGTTAGAAAGAAATTTTATTATACAGAACATTTGTTTCTATAGTCGGCAATGTCGCAGTCGACTTCACTGATAAATTTAAGTTTATCATTCAAACTTAAGCACTTGCTTTTAGACATTTTCGCACAACTTTCACACTAGCGTAATGGTTAGATGAAACCAAACAGCCAGGGGTGTATTTAAAACTGTTTCAGAAGGATCTCTCTGCCCGCTGTTATGATTTATTTCAAGGTCGAGATTTATAACTTACGTCTGGAAAAATTTCGGAAAAAGCCCACCCTTATACCTTCTTACCAATACCCATTCAAAGAGTGATATTATTTGAATATTTCGTTATAGAGAGAATTCAATTTGTTTTTAACATGGAATTTGGATTCAAGGTGCAATGTCTTGTACGAAATTCGTTATACAGACGTTCGTTATAGGGAACTTCCACTGTATTAATTAATAATTGGGGCTTTTTCTTACTTTTCTCTTCAAAGTTTCGGCCAGCATTCGCCTGCCGTCGTCGGGAAAACACTTATACTCTTTGTTCACAGTGAAGCAACTTTCGTCATTCTCTAAAAATGTTCCTCATTTTTGAAATTTCTCAAAAAAAACTCGAAACTTCATTCTATTTTTGATTAATCCAGTTGTCAAAAATTCACCTTATCTTGTTTAGGCTGAATCTTGTTATCGAAGTTCAGATGTTTTTAATATCGAAAGACGGTTGACTGATAGGGTCATCTCAAGCCTATAAAGCCTTGAAATTTTCAAGGTGCAAAAAGATAATTTCCAAAGACAAACTACCCCTATTATTTAATGCCTTCATTAAAAAGTTCGAACTCTCACAGTCTCTTATAACACTTGAGATCATCTTCAACCAAGCCAGTGCAGATGAAAATCGGTACCTGCGGTTTTAGGCTTGGTATAAACAAAAAAAACGTAACGAGTCGAATTATATAGATACATGCTAAACGCATTCCCGTGTGCAGGCTTATTATTTCACTATCTGAAACCCGGATGACCGAACGGTAATACATCCAATAAATCAATTTTCTCCGATGGACATTTCACTAGAAATTGTCATTCGGAGTGACTCATCCGTAATACGGAGCTAGAAACTCAGATGGACAGAGCATTTTACCTGTTCGGAATCGACTTATTTCGCATTCCGTTTGTGCCGGGATTTATGTTTAGACGATTTATCGCGCTCTTTAAAATGTTTCAATGTACGCACGGTGCGACCAATGGAAACGGTATTCCCCGATAATTTATTCATGGTGTGTAATCGTTAGTTTCCTTTCGAGCATAATCCACCAATTCGTCGCATATGCATTGATCATTTTTAGTCGCGCTAGAGTGCATGTTTTTGTGGAGCCCGGATTAGCATACCTGAACGCATTTCACAAATAAATCTCATTTCTCATTATGCCGACAATCAGTTCGTGCGATCCGCACACTTGCAATGCAAAATAAGATATATTTAGCCATATTTGCAAGACGATATCTCTGGAATTTTCAAACGCGACTGATGTTCCGCATTGCCTCAATCTTGGATCGAGAATTCGCCAAAGATGAATTTCTACTTCATTTAGAAGTGTTGAGTAAAAAGCTACGATTTACCCTATTTAATATGAAAACTGCAAGATTGAGCAATTTACAGAACGAAAATTATATACACTCAGCCCCAATCTGGTAGCAGAAGAGGCGTTTGGGATAAGGAAAAGGGATGATTAACCTTTTTCTACACCGGCTTTGTGGTTATCATTTAGTTGGTCGAGTCTCACACACTTCACTCGAAATTGCCAATTGGTTTTGACAGAAGAACCAATGAATTTGAAGTAGGTGCTTATCAGAAGATGATTGATGAATATTTTAAATTATCAAAAACTCAAGTTTGATCACTTTTCGAATAAGAACGCTTAGTTGATACTTGGGAAAAATCTTAATTATAGCGACGTGCCTTTATCGACCGGTTCACGAAGGTCTGCTTCATTTAAAAGTGTCGAGTGAAAAGCTACGATAAACGCCATTTAATATGAAAATTATCGATTTTTCATATGAAAAACGCTTTTTTCTAGGAAGATAGCGTACCATCTCGTTTTGTCCGTAAAAAACCTATTCTTTACTGAATCAAGTGGGACTAATCTTTCTCAGTCTATTGAATTTTGAATTATCGTTTTCCCAAAAGGCGTTCAAAAGCTTTGTCTTCAAGACATCCCCAGAGAAAGTTTTCTGATGGCTTCAAGTCGGGGGATCTTGGTGGCCATTAAATTCTATCACGTCGTCCAATCTAGCGTCTTGCGAATAAAGAGTTGTGTGTTTTTTCTTAATAAGCATAAGGTTAGTATAGGGTTGCAGCTAAAGGGTTGAAGAAACATATTTCATTCGATCACCAAAACTTGCGTTGAATTCAATCTTTTTTTTTAAGATAATTTTATGAATGAGTTTCGTCCATCCTGTATAATGTGATGTTCATTATTTTTCCGAGTGATTATTTCCCATTCAGCTTAACTGTAGAACTAAGTAAATACGCCCACCCTGTTTACTCCGATTGACGTAAACGTCACATTGAATTAGGTCAAGATTCCATTGTCTCCATTTTGTTAGGATATGAATCAAAGCGGGATGACATTTCCTATTAAAGTATTCATTAGATTGAACGACAAACAATCAAAATTTTATGATTTCGACTATCTGGGAATCAGGAATCGATACCGAGCTACTAAACTATTAATTGCGTCATTTTAAGCAAACATTTCGGAATACGATGACTCAGAACCATGAGTTTCGAGGTAATAAGATAGGTTTCGCGCTCATATCTGAACATGAAATTAATCCCGAAATTAAATTCTGCACCTGAACCCAGAAAGTTAAGTGCTTTTCTCCCCTTTTGTTAGCGCCATCAAAAATCAATATGGTTACAAAGAGTTCCACAGGTTCTGAACAGAGGTAATACCGGCTCGTCAGTGTGTAGATTTGATGCTTACGTTCAATTTATACCGACAACGCTGCGATAATAACAACAATATATTTTTATTGTTTCCCACTTTCATTTAGTTGTTACTAAGGAAGGTGGCAAATGTTTTTCTCCTTCGTTTTCTTCCCTATTTTCTGTTCTTCCTTATTCGATTCGGTTGAAGAAATCTACTCGGCTTTAATTCGAATATTTTGGTGCAATTCGTTAGGAAATTCTCCATAATTATTCCATAAATGCCTTAAGATTCTTCAAAAACTTTGTGGAATACAGAACTTGTTGATTCAGAATTCAATTAAACAAAAACTTATGCAAATATTGATTTAATTATTATTCCAGCATCGAATACAACATTGAAATTTTCATTAACACAGTTTTAAAAACGAAAACACTCGAATTGTGTCGTTTACCGATTTCGGAAATGTCGGACAATTTGTCCAGCATTTCGTTGGGTATTGTGGGCTATAGCCAAACGAGTGTTGTTCCTCAAGTGGGCCAAATTCCTGAGACAATCGTTGTAAACATGTAATTTCACATAATACCATAAAAAATCGGTGGGAGAATTTCACTACATTCACAACGTGTTTCTGCTTTCAAATTTGGATTCTTTCCAAAAATAACAAGCTAGCAAAAGCTCCTGACGCCAATGCTTGTACGCTTCTTCTACTTTTCAATTGTTGACCTGATAGAACACTCATAAATATTAAGAAATAACCACTCCAATTATTAAGTAATTATAAGAAGAAGAAAAAATTGAACCTAACGCTCTAATTCATGAAATATAAAATTATCACGATTAATATTTCTGTCCATGAAAGTGTCTCCTAATTCAACTATATAATCCGAACTTTCTCGAATGAATTATTGAGTCTGGAGGGAATTGAAGGCCGATAAAAATGAGTTAGTTTATGTCATTTTCTTCGATTGATCTTATTTGAATGTCTTATCGTTCGGCACAGTTTTACGTGTGTAGGCTTCGATACATATTTGTTCACGTCTTATTTACCTTGCATGATAAATAATATTCCTAGCCGACTACATCGGAAGACTCGGTCCAAAACCCACCCCTGTGTCTGTTTGTTCAGTGCCGTTCAACATCGAAAAGGCATCTAACTAAACCTTAGTATGTGAAAACAAAACAGACTTTGCCGGATGTCTATCTACCTCGGCTTCGAAATATTCGGCATGGAAAATTCTTCAATATCCTCTTTCCATCAATTCACCTTTAGTCCATAGGTGACAGAATTCGTAATGCACTTAATTCGTTCATTTCATGGAAACGTTTCACTGAAAATTCTCCATAAAAATTCATTTAGACAACATAAAAAAGAAATTATATAATTTCAGATGAGACGATGAAACATACTTGCTGATTTAGAAATGCAATGAACAAAAACTCATACAAATATCGATTCAATTATTTTTCCATCAAGTACAACATTCAGTTTATATTTAGACAGTTTGGAAGATGCTATCAGGCAAATGATGTTCTTTATTGTCAACACACTGCGTTAATCGATTTCGGAAATGTCGGACAACTTTGTCCAGTGTTTCGTTTCGTCGACTGTTGTTCTTCAGGTGGACCAGAGCTTTGGGGCGAACGTTATAAAAATGGTATTTTAGATATCCCCATAAAAAAATCGGGAGCTAATTCGGGTAACTGTGCTGGAGTGCTGAAAACCCCAAAGTTACCTATGAGGTGTTCAACGGTCCAGCACATTCGCCCGATTTAGACCCCTGCGATTTTTATTATGGGGACCAACATACCTACCGAAATACTGGACAAAGTTGTCCGACATTTCCGAAATCTATTAACGCAGTGTATCGACAATAATGGACACCATATGTTGTACTTCGTAATGGAGATATAATTAATTCGATATTTGCATAGGTTTTTGTTCAATTGAGTTTCTGAATAAGCAAGTTCCACAGTCGGGTCTGATTTATTTTTATTCGTTCCCTTGAACTTTTCTAGAAAATGACTCATGTGCTTGTAATTTTTTGCAGAACATAATTTTTTCAATTTATTAGTCTAGTTAATCAGAATTACTCATTAAATGTAATCGTACGATTTCCAAAGTCGAAAAAATCGTTGATTTCAAGGTGACATTTTCATTGTTTCGATGCGTGTTGAAAAGCCGGTGGTGAAAGTGGTGATCATTTGTTTGTTCACCGGCAAAATTATATTTATTTATCGAAAAATTATATGCTCAAAACCGTAGAATTATTGATTCGACATATTCGGAACATTTGACATCGAATGTAGACAGCTAGTTAAAGTTTCAATGTTATTTTAACATGAGTTATCGTTGGTTTTTATCAACCTACAATCCTTCATTCAACAAGCGCGATATCAGAAGTAGAATTTATAAATTCTTCATGGAAACATGAAGAAGAATGCTTTTTTGTATACAGTGAAACTTTCCTATAACGAAAGCGCTGATCCACAAAAAAATCGTTATAAAGAAATTTCCTTATACAGAAAATTTGTTTCTATAGTCGGCAATGTCGCTGTCGACTTCACTGATAAATTTAAGATTATCTTCTAACTTGAGCACTTGCTATAAGACATTTTCGCACGACTTTTTACACTAGCGGAATGGTTTGATTGAAACCAAACAGCCAGAGGTGTATTTAAAATTGTTTCAGAAGGATCTCTCTGTCCGCCGTAATGATTTAGTTTAAAGTCGGGATTTATTACGTACGTCCGGAAAAATTTCGGAAAAAACCCACCCTTATACCTTCTTACCAATACCCATTCAAAGAGTGATGTTCTTTAAATATTTCGTTATAGAGAGAATTTACTTCGTTTTAGAGGGTGGTTTTAACATGGAATTTGGATTCAAGGTGCAATGTCTTGTACGAAATTCGTTGTACAGAGAAATTCGTTATACAGACGTTCGTTATAGGAAAGTTCCACTGTATTTTCGATTGGAGGTATTCCTTCTAAATTCAGTCTTAATATTCTTGGGTTTTCATCGAAATAAAGTCACTATTATCACATTTTTCCAAGATGCAGTAAGTGGCGGAGTATAATGATTGAAATGAAACGTGGTATCGGTTCACCACTGCTCAAATATTAGCCAGCTGCCCGGGCTATCAATCAAAGTAATTCCTCGTGCGAGAAATAATAAGGCATGGTGGAAGATAAAATTGCTTTAATAGTCTCCAGATACATAAATAATGTCGAACTAAGTAGAACTTGTGGGTGTGAAGTTAACCCCAAATTTGATACATATGTTGTAACATTCTCCCCAAATGATAGAAATGTTCGTGAAGCACACGTTTCCTCCGGCTCCCCTATAATATGCAATATATTGGAATATCCCCATTAACGGTTTCCGTCTCATCGTGATAAGATTCATATCCCCAAGTAGCAAGAGTAATAATAATGCGGTTAATGGTTATTGCAAATCAAGTTGCCAGAAGCTGCCGCTCATGATTAATGGCACGTTTTTAATTAATATTCGATCAATAACGCATCCATTTTCGGGTTCTATCGCAAATTTTTCATTCAGCTATTCCTATTCCGAAAACATAAGTTCTGCTGTTTTGTATACGTAGTGCTATTCGTTCACTATTCATGACAAAATTAAACATCACGTACAAGCAATAGTTTCTCGGTGTTCTTTGTGATACCACCAGGAAATTTTTCATGTTTTGCAAGTGGTAATTCACGGAGAAGTGTCCCGTCATTTTCTTAAGTTCTTATTTACTGTGTTTTCGGTCCAGATTTTTGAATAAAAGAGTAATGATTTCGCCTGTTTTTACATATAGCCTTTGCCAGGATATAATCCTGCTCTTCTGTTCCCATTCCTAAATTGCCATCCTTTGATGACTGCCTGAAGGGTTCTGGCTCTATAAAAGGGGTTATACCTCACTCACTTGTCAGTTGCTTTGCCATTCGTTGCAGACCACTTCAGTAGGACCAAGTGGCCATACTGAAGTGCTTGTATGGGTGCCTACCCATACAAGGTTGCCACTATGAAAGGGGTTATACCTCACTCACTTGTCAGTTGCTTTGCCATTCGTTGCAGACCACTCCAGTATGACCAGCGGTCATACTGAAGTGCTTGTATGGGTATACAGGTTTGGAAATTCACATCTGAAACATACGATATACAATGCATCAGACAGAGAATTTTTCCCTCCAGTTGCACAGATGAATAGTCGAGACAATTACTTGCTGTAACACACTGAGTTCAGTTGTCTTACTTCTTTATTCTAGTCTTGTCTCTCTCTTATCGTTTAGAGGAGCGTAATTCTTTAGTATGGTAGGCAACAGTAAATACTTGAATCGAGTATTACGGGCAGCCTAACAAATTAAAAATTATATACGTGTAGTTCGGGTCCCCTACCATACTGCGATAAGAGAGAGACGAGACTAGATTATCGCAGTAAGACAGTTGAATTCATTCAGTTATCGCACTTTATTATCTCGCCTATTCATCTGTGCAACTGTAGGGAAGAATTCTCTGTCTGATGCCTGTATATCGTATGTTCTCGATGTGAATTTCCAAATCGGTATACCCATACCAGGTTGACCTGGTTGTTTATCCAGAGCACATTGAGTGATAGTTTGCATTCCCAGACTTGCTTTGGCAGTACCAACTAGAAGTTAAGCTCTTGTAAGGCTGCTTTACTGTCAGAATATATAAATATGTATCCTATTTGGGTAGTTGCATCTCGCACACTGCAATATACACTTCCTTATGGGGAGGGTTTCTGCTTGAAAAACTCATGGACAGAAGCCTCATGGTAGAACTAGTTAGACTGAGCCATCAGCTTTGCAAAGGCTGCGATATCTTGGTTCATGTTTCCTGGAGGAAATAACAGACGTAGGGCACAAGAAAGCAGTAGGGTAATAAAGACCTTGTTGCCGGATTGGAAACCAGCACAGGGTTGCACAATAGATCTTGAGGTCAAGGTGATGCGACACCTACTTAGCCTCACCCTCCTCTTATCGAATCAAATCCTTTCAATCTAATTGGAGGTCTGCCCCCGCAGATATCTTGGTAAAAAAGGGTTGAATATCGACAGAGCCGTATTTTAAGGCCAATCTTCGGTGGAATTCGTAACGCTAACCATTATCGGTGGGGGATGATACAGACGTGGCTGAAAATCGGGTCATAAATCCTAATATTGTCCGCGCCTCAATTTTTGAATTTATTCTCCCCGGCTTTTGTGAGTTAGGGATTCATTTTCCATTCGGATCGATCTGGGACGTCGTTATCGACAGGGTAAGAAGCGCCTTGAAATTTGATTAGGTTTTAAACATGGCAGCTTTACGACTACACTTGTATAAGCTTGGAGAGGAGATGAGTTATATCGGGACTGCGTTTTCTCCAGGAAATTGAATGAATCCTTCTTTAATCTTACGTGACATCCGCCACAACATTTTCAAGAGGATGTTGAGGCAGTAGTCGTTCAGCGACAAACTCGCTAGGAAAGGCCCACTTCGCACCTGATAAATTCCAATACTTATAATCCTTCGATTATCTTTTCTTCCCTTTTTCACGAACGAAATTTCGTGTTTTTGCATCCGCCTCTCGTTTTAGCTGCAGGAAATTTCTTGATTGCCTATTTCCATGCCGATTTACTGGGAAATTGTGTTCCCGTTGTTCCCGTTGAAATGCGTCACTCAGAAGATTAAATTTGGACGTAGCAGAAGTATTTGACGATTAGTGGACAGCTCGGACTCTTTTGTCATAGCTAATTATCACCCTCTTTTCCTTTATATCTTAGTTTGGGGCTAATGTTGAATTTTCCGATTTAATTTTGGTGCCGGTTATACTTTCACCGCCCTGCTTCTGGAACAATGAATGTCATAGGCAGAATAATTCCATACAAATGTTCGTTCAGCTTTGGAAATAATTCGTTTTTTTAATTTGAAAAATGATAATGAAAATTGAAGTAATGCATTGAACCAGTGCCTCCATTTTGAAGTGGTCGATCTGCAATCATTATCATCTAATTTTTAAGGTTTTAATACCTCTGGTGAAGGAACTAGTTCCTGATGAAAAATTATATGCCCCGTTCGAATGGTCTTAGACGAAGACTCAGCTCAGCGATTTTACCCAGTAAAGCGTGGATGGTTTCTCGTTATTTTTCCACATTCTGGACGAAACAATGAATGTCCTATTTAATATTCTTTATAGTCGTTTCCTTGAGCGAACGACAATGTAACAAAGGATAATTAGATGTACCACATTTACCCGCAACAATATCAAATAGAAAAATGTTTACGTTCACGAAACAGGTATTCAAAATGTAATCAGCTTTCACTCTCTTTTATCTGTTCCAATCGAGAAAAGTCCTGATATGAAACGCTTTGACACATGGTAAAAATTACCAGTGTTGAAATAAGAACGATGAAATTTATCCGATTTCGTTATCGGCCCCACATAGACGGAATTCTCAATCAAAATCCAAATAAAGCTAACACACAAATCTGTTTGCCTACCAGTCTAGATAGGCGGCACGATAAGCTATACGTGGTTTTCTTTCATGGCCTTATCCGATTCTTTTTCCCGATCAACCCAGAATGGGAAATTCAGTTCGATTCACAAAATCTCATAAGCATGAACTTATTTATACGATTTATAAATGCCTGTGTGTTCTGGAGACGCCCACGCAACGCTGTTTCAATTTTATATGACGACGTGTTGCAACACTGTAGCAGATTGTTCTTTTCTTCCCTATGACGTCAACAGAGGTGTAAAACTGTTGCTAAAATAGTGAATAAAATAACACATTTGATGCTTTTCACGATGAAACATAGATTGAACAGTACAGACTATTTTTCGATAATTGTTTATTACTTTGATACTTACAATTTGTTTGTTACAGGTAAACTGATGTGCCCTCACAGCTTTACGGTCTATTGGACCAAATAATACCGATCACTTCCAAGTAAGTCAATCGCAAATTAACAAACTTTTTATGCGCTAATGTTTGCAAAAATTGACCATCCACTGCTGGTTGTGCTTGTCGTATCAGTTAGATGACAAAAACCTAACCTAACCCAACTAACCTTTCATATTTCAGAAACTGCCATGCGCAACAGTTGTCGAATGGCTGTTTATATGAATCTTTCGCATGCGCAGTGTTCGCCACATTGTAACTGAATTTACCTATTAAGAATGGATTAATAAAAATTCTGTTTCATGTGATTCTGGAGCGAATAATGTTATGTATTAATTTCGACATCTCAAACCAGAAATTTCAAGTCAATTCTAACTCACCTCTAATTCATTTTTTGTCGTAATAGCTGTAGACAAAACTTATAAATATTTTTAGAAGTCGAGTAAAAAAACCGTAATTACATAATCTTCGGGTCGATTATGCTTTGAGAGCCTGAACTATTTTAACAACGAAAAAGTAATTTTTGATGAAAGTATTTCGTATTATTTATAGCTTCTTGTGTTATTATCGAGGGCGCAGACCGCAGTGAGGTTCGAAGCATCAAATATTAATCTACTTGACGAATTTTCAACCCTTGTCATAAGTCTTCGGGATGAAATTTATCCATTATGGTATGTGACGTAGCCGTTGAAAAACGTGCTCGATTTCTGAAATTGAACGGTCCTTTTTCGGTGCGGCATTTTTCACGAAAACGTACGAAATTTTCACGTAGGAAATAAAACTGTGCCGCACTAACTTTTCTCCCTGTTCAGGAACTCGGGGACCTAATCATATGTACATTTTGATGTTCGGATAAAATCTCGGAAAGTGTTCTCGAGTAGATGCAGAAGTTTTCCCACAAGTTTTCTTTATTACGCTCCTATCGTATCAACAGAGTTCCATTGTGTCCGGACTCTCTCTATTTCGATAACTTTATGATTCAACAATTCCCTTGATATATTGCCAAATAACAATATTTAGAAGAGATGTTTTCAGAATGAAAACGGAGTTGAACGTTTCCATATCGTATCATATTTATTTATAACTCTATACCGGCAGAAGTTTCACGCAACTTTTTGATTCGATTTCTTCCATTCCTTTTTCACGAATGTAGATGTTTTTTATTGTCGCGCTTTCTTCTCCAATTATCCAACTTCTGCATATTGAAAGAGCTCGAAGTTTTCACGTTACGAACAATTTTTTTCTCGTCCTTGTGGGTGGAAAAATTCTTGATCAGTTCCCTGGAAAGCTTCGTTAATATTCTGTTTCGATGGAAATGTTGAAAAGAAAAATGGAAAGGTTCTGAAGTGAAGTCAGAATAGGAAAATTTGAATATCCTATCAATTCACTTATGAATTTGACTTTTCTACTCAAATTTCAATAATCATACGGAAATATTGATATGTTTTTGAATTTACCCATTCTTTTTTTATCTTTTTTGTAGTTTTACTGTGTTGGTGCTAATTAAAGATCAAAAAGTATTTAGAAAAATATTATATAATATTGCCTAATTTAAAAAAAAACTAATATTGATTCTTGCGAACGTTCTAGAGGGTTGAACTCTTGTACTCCTGAAATTATTGAAGCAAATTTCTGCGACATATGTTGCAAAAGTTTCTGAGAAATCGATTTTTTTTAATTCTTATTTTCTGAATGCTTTTCAGTATTTTAAAAACTTCTTCATGGAAAAAAGGGATCAATATCACGTTTCCACAACTCTAGCAGTCAGTTTTATTCCCGGATTTGGGCTCCCTCACTTTTCCGTTCAAAATCGTGATTATGTGTGGGAAAGGCATTCGGCGGTTTGTGCAACTTGTTTATTTTTATTGGTGACAATCCTCCCGGTTTTCGGTTTTTTTTGTGTTTACCCAGTTGATACTCGTCCTTTTCCGGGGTTTTGCGATTAGATACAAAGGGTGTCTTACCAATCGTTTTAGCAAATTGCCTATAAACTTTACAAATATATCACTCAGATAGTCGGCAGCGCACGCATATGGTCCTTGTCGATGACGACAAGAATCAAATAAACACATTATGTTTCTGATAATATCCCACCCTGTGCGTGTAGATGACTAACACCACATGATATGCAGTTATAATTCTAAAGATAAATAGGGGTTGATATCCATTCTCTCCGTACTTTTTACATCAAGTGAGGACCGAACGTAGTGCGCCTTGGGAACCATTGTTATGTATGAATAATGCCGTCCCCTTTCCAAGCCACTGTTTCATATTGATAAGCTCCTGACAAGGATTGACTCTGGATTATTACGTTTTCCATTAATTTCTGAACGGAATTTTCGAATGACACTCAAACTAGATTTATGGCAACATCATTGTTATTGTAATCTTAGGATATCCAACTCAGAAACTGAAACCATTCATCACGGTGAGCTAGTTAACTGTGGTAAAGTTTGGACCGCTCTGGCCCCTTCACCTCTCTTAAATATCAGGTGCTCGAATGGACTACTAAATCACTTCAATTTGCAGCTCTGTTACCGCTGAAACGAGAGAATTTTTGCAAGTATCATTATCGTTCGAATAGTATTATTTACGTTCATTTCAAAAAATACTCTAGAGATTTGACCAGTTATCCTTTGTGCATCAGTTCGGCGATAAAAACACAAAATTCGTTTGAATAGAAATTCTGAACCAGAAATTTTCTCCCAATCATCTGTCTTCTGAGACAAACAACTCACATTCCAGTTGCTACGTATTTGAAAATACTCATTGAAGTTCGTTGACAAAAACCTAATCTTCCATGCGCAACAGTTGTCGAATCACGGTTTTTCCGAATCTTCCGCATGCGCAGTGTTCGCTTTATGGCGACTGAATATCAGCAGGTAACCTATTAAGAATCGAATTATAATAGACGCTATTCCACACGATTCGGGAGCAAATCTGGTATGTATTATGTTCGACATCTCATCCCAGAAATTTCAAATCAATCCCAGTTTACGTATTCTATATCGGGAATTATCCGGTGGTGCGATATATCAAATCATCTCATCGAAGCCTATTCATCGGAAGATCTACGCATTGCATAACGGCTCTATAGACGAGCAGGAGAAACTATTACTGAAACTCCACTCTATTCGATCAGCCGAATTTTCGCGATCTAGGGCACTAAATTGAAGGATTAAACTAATTGCACGTTAGAGATATGAAAGGGGATCCGTGGGTCACATTAATATCGGAAATAAAAACATGCTATATTTCAAAAGATTATATGCGTCATTTTCCACTTCTTGGAGGGATGTTAATACCCTAATTTAACATCGCCCTTCCTTGAATAGCTCACTGATGTATTCGAGTTCAAGCTCAGTGCCTCACTTGAGAGCCGTTATGTTCCGTAATTGGCAAGATTCCTCAAAATTTCTATATATTATCCCATTCGCAAATTTCTGTGTCCCCGTATTTCTTTTTATACAAATGCAAATGCGACACGAGCGCCGACAAATACAAGAAGAGAAAGATGTACAATATGACCGTTTCTATTTATACTTTGACTGGCAATAATTCGCACCGTGATTCGATTTCGTATTGTATAAAACAATAACATGCACAGCAGCCATTTAACCTTATTGATAATTGTGTGGAAGTAATCATACTTAATGCTAATTGCCTAACAAGAACAAAGCAGTCAAAGCGCCAAATCATAACGATTAGCAACATAATCTCGAATAACAGCCTTTTTGTATTTGCGCATGACTCGACTGGCAGTAGAATGCTCCACTGCGCATGTGTCTGCTGGTTTCTTATGTTTCTGTTTGATAGGTGAACAAAATGAATACGTTTTATGAAATTGTCACTTTGACAAATTGTTTTCAAGTCGTATTTAGTAAAATTGTGAGGGAATGGAGAAAATTTCTCTGGATCTCTCGGGACGTTGTCCAGTATTGGGAAGAGGATGATCGACCAATTAGAAACGTGGAAAATGGGGATTTCCAGGCACTTTTGTCAAAGTCGGCCTGTCCAAACAAGAAATCTGCTTAGGGGAATTTAACTGATGAAAGATCCTTAGGCGATTAAGTGTTTCAGTGGACAGGGGTGGGAAGGCTTTCTTATTTTTTGCCACAAAAAACGGGAATGGTTTTCTCACGCACCTAATTCTGCGTAACTGGCTTTCACACCAGAGTGTTTTCTTTGGAATTTCTCTGTTCTCCGGCCCGTTTCCTTAGCGTTAAATAGCTGGATATCTGCGAGGGCTTTATTGTCGGCGAGATGAGTTCCTGATGGTTTTCAGTCAACGTCGTGGATGGTGAAACTAATTTCATCGCGTCACATCCCTACTTTCATCGTTCCTGAGAATAGACCATCAATTTGGCTCAAATCTCCAATGTAGGAAGTTTTTCATTTTCAGATCCCAATCTCCGAGATGAGTTACAATAAAAGGGATCATATTAATCTTCGCTAATGCGGTTTATATGAACTTTTCTTATCTTTCAACACGATTGGTATGTCGGGAAATGATGGGAAAATTTCGAAAGGGTGCATTTTTGGCACTATAGATCCCTCACAAACTTGATTTTTTTTCTGCGTATGATTCAGAGAAAAAAACCTCAATAAAAACTTCCAACTTCGGTTTTGGAAAATACAGGATCCAATGCAGCCAACTGTGCGGATTAAAATTCGAACGTTTCGTATACTTTCAATGTGAGAAACGTTGGTGCGTTCGATGTGAACGATGATTGCTCGATTTACCACAATGGACGAATCAATCAGCTCAAGCAAGACCGACCAATCCCGCGCAGAATAAACTATTCAATATTAGTTTTTCAGCATCGGTGGCTGATGGCTTAATAGAATATCGAATTATTCCTATCCAGTACATTAATACAACGGCAGTTTGGTCCATTTCTCGATATTTTATAGGAAGTGGAATAATTTCGTAACCACAGATTTTTTTATTAGTAATAACATATAAATAATGAAATTATCGTGTAAAACAATTTGCTGATAGATACTTTACTTTCATATCAATATTTCAATTTCGAATCAGATCCACGTTCACCGAAGATTACAGTTGCAATTTTTATTTGCGTTAATTGTCGGGAGTTATGCATTTTGCGTTTATATTTTAACAATAATTAAGGGAAGTATAACTTCATTTTGAGCTCAACTAAATATTTTCCCTATGGAAAAGGAATCAAGTTTATACCATGGTTTATTGTCGTAGATTTTTCATCGTTATTTTGAAATTGAATTCGATATAGAGACTTGGTTAGTGTGAGTATAAGCACTTAACTTATACGCCGAGACAGATTTTTAACTGAGGTTGTTGAAATGTTGCAGGTCTTCTCAACAAAAAACATGGTTGAACTATAACAATCATGGATGAATGTTTCATCTGGTTAACGTGGTTCCTTCCGGTGTCCTCTTCGTTCAAATTCGTCTGCAATAAATCTTGCCACTATTGAATCACTGAACTGACGACATTTCACAGACTCGAGAGACGAATGCCAGAGATCTTATGAGTGTTGAAATCGGGTGCTCAATTCGACAGTTTTCAAGTTTTAATTATCCTAGACAGCATCCTGGCTAGGATTAGTCTTGTGAAGGAAACTAAGTGAACTTGAGGATTTATTTGTCTCTATTCAGACACGTGAATACGGTTGTTTATTTCTTTTAGTTGGGGACCATAAAATTCGAATAATTTATCAGGTTAATGCCTACGATAAGGTGGTTCTGTTGGGAGAGATTTTTCTATTCAGCAGAATATTTTTGCGATTTACACAAACTACAGTCAGTTGTAATAATTTACTATCTTTGTCCCAAAAATCGCTCATATACTTGGCAATTTTCTCTAAAAACTGGTAAAAGTTTCCAAATGGTTCACCATTCCGACTATAGTCTATCTATTCGAATATATAATAAGTATATACTCTTGAGATATTGCTTTACAAAATTCCTCTTATATCAAACAAATAAAGGATGTGTTTTTGCAGCAGTGGAAGATATAAACGGGGCACCATAATTTCTGCGTATAATAAAAAAGCACAAAGAAGAAACCTCAGTAAAAACTTTTTTGTCCCCGTATAATTGTAGTTCCTGTATGTTTGAAGAATAGGTTGATTAACATATTTTTGGTTTTCCTTCCATCTGATGTGTCATCTTGAAATTGCATCTAAAAAAATCGAAACTACACGAAAAGAAAAGCCACGAGAAGGTAATATAAGTATCACCTCTGTGCTTCAAACTACAGTCAGATTCATGCTTTTCCTATAATTTCCTTCATTATCAACTATCTAATCAAAAGCATGCTTTTATATCGATTGACAACAAAACAAACATTAAACCCATACAGGAAATTTCAGGGTCAGAATATCAGAACTACTCTTCGTATTTTGCTAATTCTGAATCGTTTTTTGCGAAACATATGGCATGTATTCGCACATAAAAGTATGGCCGAAAGAAGTAGAAATAATCTAATCTTGAGTCACGTTTTTCCGTGAACGTTTCGAGATGATACCGTACGGATATTTTGTATGTGTAATATCGATTTCAATTGTTCCCCGATGGGGGCCGGTCGTATGGCAACGTACAACATTACCGTACGAAAATTATTATTTATGGTATATTTAAACGTCTTATATGTATATGTAAAAAATATCATTCCGAATAAGCGATGCGACTAAATTAATACCCCAGGGAGAGAAACAAGTAATTGTTTTAGATATACCTATCATTAAAACACAACTGACGCCCACAGGTAGATTTGGGTTAAAGAAATTTAACATTTTCCCCACCCGAGGTCGCTGTTGGTATCTTCACGGTTTGCCGATGCTCAGGGGCCTTCTTCGTCTTCGTCGGTCCCAACGAATACCAATGGTCGGTTCCCCCAGCCCAGCACCACGTCATTTGAGCGTAATACCGAGGTAGTAACGTCGGTCCTTGCGGAGCGGACGAGACCATCAACGCAAGAGTGAACGTTGTTCTCGGTTTCCAGTTCTTGTGGGTGCGTGCCTGTGTTCGCTTGTCCAGATGAAGCGACCTTTATCATGTAATTTTGTGATGTGTTCTTGGATTTAGTGATACCACCTCTATATTTTCACCTAGTGCCGTTTTTTCTTGGATATGAAACTACCTAGCCGTAAGTTTGCGTTTTATTCCGATATATAACATATATATATGTATATAAAATTTTCTTCCCACACTGTATGGTTTTTCTTGTAACAAGGACGTTTAGTGCTATGAGAATTATTCGGATACTTGTATTTATGAAACTGAAGTGTATAATATATTTTGGAACATGGTCTTTAGTAGCTCGGATATTTATTCATCATCAATAACGGAGCAGTCTGCCGACGCATGCTGAAAGATTTTTATTTTATATTTATAATCCATTACTACAAAGCCAATGTTTTTTATCTTGAATGGATTCTGGAAATTTGAATATTCCTCATAAATAAACATGACATTGAAAATCCATTAACTAAATAGCTTCCCGTAGATGTGCCGTAAGCTCCCATTTTCTCCTCGGAATTGTTACGCGGAATACGGAATTTTCAGTTTGTTCTCTTACAAACGAATATATGGGATTTAATTTGATTCGAGAAGCATCTTGTTTAGTGTGTGTTGATTATTTTCAACGGGGTATACAAACAATACCGAACTTCGGCCGAAATTCAAACAGAAAGTTCTTTATGCGCCGTCGGTAGCGCCCGTGTTAGGTGGAATTCGAGATAGTTGGAAAATTTTACTATCGGCTTACGTTTTTTCTCCCCGTCTGCAACCATAGATAAACGGTATCTGCCCCCCTTCTTCTTCTTTCGAACAAAGACAATCGGAGGGTTCGAATTCGAACGAATAAATTTCTTTCACTCGAAAATTAGTCGAATTGATCCGTGTGCCACCTTGCCGATGGTTCTTTTACCGTTTTCGAACGAACCAAAACGCCGTTCGTTTGATTAATATCGAATCTACCTCCGAACGAAGAAATACACAATCTCAAATGGCGCCCGTGTATATGTACAAGGTCAAATTCTCCGTATAGGAATTTTAATGCAGCTAGTTCAAACAAAAGATTATATGGAAGTCGAAAAAAGAAATGGAGATTCACACTACTGATCGATGCTCCGTCGTTCGTAAAATTTGAGACGACATGTTTTTTCAATTCGGGTCCGGTCGAACTGACTACATTCGAACTAGATTGTTGCCTGGTGTTCAACGTTTGTCAAAATACAAACATGTAGTGGTCAAGATTTGCCCAGAAAGAATGGATTGGATTCTTATTTCTAGTTTTGGCGTCCCACATGCGACAACGGTTTTAATCACTGACCGTTTTCTGCCGCATTTTTCCCAGGAATTGATCTTGTAATGAATTTAGGCACGAAATACATTCCAAATATTCGAATATCGTGAGTTGTCATCGATAAATTTGTTGTAATCAAATTATTATTCTAACAATACGTTATCATGAATATAAATTACCGAAATGTTGCTGTAGTAAATCTCACTACGTATTTGGGTAATTGTCATTTTTGAAAATGTATTTGGGTAATTGTCATTTTTGAAAATGTAAAAGATTTTCGAGAAATTATTAGTTCACTGACATTTTATCTCTATCGTATCTTTTCACCGAAATGATCTGCTAACAGTGATTTAGGCCGAAAAAACAATGAATTTAATTAGAAAAATCATGCGAAATTATATGGAACTCAATTATTTCATTCAATATCGCTGGAAAAAACGAGAAACTCAATTTTGAAATCGATGAAATAATCGAAACTTCTCTTCAGCAATATATTAAATGATATTCAGGAAATCGAAATGGATATTTTCTTACTCTACTGAAATTATGCGGTACGTAAAAGATTTCTTTTGGTACGTGCCGTATGTATTCCCGAAAATATCTCATATATAAACTATTTATCATTTATATTTTGTATACTTATATCTGTAGCGAAAACAAAGTGATAAAAAAATTGTTGGAATTATCTACAAGAAATAATATTCATCTATATTCTGTTGTTGTTTCCAGCGAAAACAAAATGAAAATATAATATGATAAAGGAATTTATTTTGTCAGAGCGATCAACAAAAAAGAACCGATTAATTTATAAGTACTTTGTTGATTCAGCGTGTACAAAGTAAATAATAATAGGGAAAATATTCCGTCAGTGATATCAACAAAAAAACTGAAAATTCAACATTATTTCAATGTTGTTACCAGCGAAAACAAACACAATAAATAATTAACAAACAAAAATTTTTTTGTGGAAGCTGTCGAAGAAAGAAAAACGGATTGGTCACTCGTAAATTTCAGTAGGACGAACCAGGTCCTAAGAAAGATAAAAACAGAAATACAACTATGTAAGGGAACCTTAATTGGTATTATCGGCTTGTAGTCTCTACATCTGCTGGACTACCTGGCAAGAATTCTGAGAATTCCACCGTACCAGGTATTACCGAGACATTAGGGCTTATCTACTCTGGTCCAAATTGAATACTCGAAAGGTTTTATAGACGCCAAATTCAGAAAACGTTTCGTTTTTATCACTAGCTATTTATAGAATATTCTGAAAACTTGCTTTTATATTTTATGGTATAACGATTAGGTCCTAAAAAGTATTGTGTTACATTTGTTTTGAATAAGTCAGTTTTTTTTATTATTTTTTTTTTCTATTTCGAAGTAATTCTTGAAATCTTCTTCGATGAATTTGTTTTTTTACTATTATTTCCTTATTTTTCAACTTTTATTTTGTGGTTACTAAGTAATCATAGAGAATAAATGATCGTACTGTTTGTGAATTAACAGTGAAATTATTCGAATGATAATTAATAAAATAATCCGCTGCATTATTCAATATATTCCACTAGTATTTGATGCTTGGGCGATTAACAAAATGGTAGTAACTAATGTATATCCCATTAAACCGCAAAATATTTCATCAGTTTTCTTCTCTTTGCATTCTCGCTGGAATCCTCTTTGGGCTCTATATTTCTCCCATTTTTCCTACTATTGCGTTCGCATAATGTTAAGCTTCTGGAATCGAGTACACACAAGCAAGTTTTACCTGAGTTATGAACAAAATACGCGGCTGCAGTCTGACAACGTTCGGAACCAAACGGATTAGCAATATATTTACATAAGTGAAATTAAAATTTATTACTTTAATGCAGCGATTATAATAAAAATACTGCGGACCTGTGTCGAGAATTCGAAAACATCAGAATTATCCGCGAAATCCGATTCTTTATGAAGCAATCAATTCTGTTTGTGTTTGCCAGATCTGTCTTCAAGAAAAACGTTGAAATATATTCGAGTAATCTGATTCAGAATGCCAATTTATTCAGTCTGTATTCAATTATTCCCAACTTAAGTCAATGAATTCATAGAAAACAAAATAGGGAATCACGAATTCTATTAATTCTTTTTCTTCTATAACAAATAAAACTCAATATGTGAACTTTGATGAGTGGATCGAGGAACAAACTAATATGTGGATTAAATGTAATGACTCTTTTATCCTATTCAAAATCGAATAAATTATGCAAATGATGAATATTTGTGTAAAAAATTAGAGGAAACTGACATGAAGACAGTAGCTTGTCTGCGATTGTACCAGTGGTTGGCAAAACGATCATTCAAATTTGAATGATATAAGAACCATAAAAACTCAAGTTTATTCTCGTGCAGAATGCAACAAAGATTTTTGGGTTAAAATCGAAAATGATGATAAGGCCAGGTCTCTATAGAATAATGTTATTATCAGTAAGAGCTCCAAAATTATATTAGTTAAATAAAAGCAATAGATCTGAAACCGCATATCAGATTTACAGGTTTCAAAAACTATGTTCAAAACAATTTTTCGTTTTCCAGAAAAATAGGCAGTTCATGATATGAAATACTTTCAGATCGATTCACTTTAAACTGAAAACTGTACTTTCTCTCATTATTCATCGCTTTTTCTTGGAAACCAATTCAATCACTGCAACGTTTTACGATCAGTCATTTGCGAAGGTAATAAAGAATCAATTGAAACATTCTTCCTTGCGATATCTGACCTTAAACTTTTTGTTTTTGGTCTGAATTGATTCCTTTGGTTTTCGTCATGAAGCGAATATTATTTTCATGAAATTTTCTCATCGAATGAAAAGTAGGTATTTGCGAAAATATCGTTAAGTTTGTCACAAGATAATGTAACTTGGTCCTACGATTCACATAAATTGAAGTAGAAAACGAGAGAGATAAAAACAACTCTAAACCATATTTTGTGGCAATTTAATCTCTTTGAAGTCCTATATTATTTAACAAAGTCCACAGGATGCCAATCTTTTATAAAGTGAAAATATCGTTCAGTTTATCAACTGTATAAAAAAGTTTCAAATTGTCAAATGCAGCTGGAGAGCGAAATTCTGGTCTCATTTTGCGATAAAAAGGCAGCATGCAGCGTATTCACCTCGACCATATTTTTGCTGATGAGAGTAGTTAAGAGTTGAAGGGTATAACAAGGGAATGCAATAATTTAAGGGTGAAGTGGTGACTGTAGTTACCGAAAACGCGTAAGCTGAGGCCGCCCTTACCGTTGCACGGGGAGCAGTTCGTTACACACAGATCTTTTTTATGTTAAACCTGACGGTATTCAGTTGACTACTATTTCCCCTGTATATTTATAGGTCGACGAATTCCGCTCAGGCATTTATTTGGGAAAAGAACCGGCTCGCGTTGCTGTTTTAAATATATAGGTTATAAATGCGGCGTGAAAAAAAAACACAGGCGTTGTAACGAAACGGAGGTGGTTGCTTCTGCTGGTTCTTGACGTCAATGCTCGTATTCAAGCTGTTGCATTCGGTATTCTGAATTTTATCAGATTTATAAGGGCTTCGTTTTTTTGTTTGAATAATAAATGTAAACTGTGAGCGGAAAAAATTGGAAATAATATTGAATTGCCGAAAATATATCATTATTTTTTTATTTTATTCCTAGTTTCTCTATTTTTATTATTTTATTTTATATTTTATTTCTATTATTGTTTATTTGTCTCGACTTTTTCATCCATGATTTCGAAACTTACAGACATTTGGCATTTTGGCGTTTTCATTAATTCAAAACAGATTAAAACATCAATAAAAATATCCTAGAATATTAAATGAAATCAAAAAAAAGGTGACATACATCGAAGGTTATTGCTAAATTCTATACTTGAAACTATAAAAAACGAGAAGTATTGTGGAGTATATGTATTTATTTCCTACATAATAGACACAGGTCTTTGTCCCAAGCAGTGCTAACATAACAGAAAATATGTTTATTATACAATAAAACGAGAATTATAATATGGAGAATATCACTTATGAATAAACATAAGCTTTTTTTGTTGGGAGCAATAATTAACTTCGATAATTGTATACATACATTCTTCATAAGACGATAATAACACATATTGTAAAAAATTGTGTGAGGTACATACCGTTACGAAAACTTTTATAATTTATTTTAAGCAAGACTTCCTGGTTAAAAGTAGTTGACAATTCTTCTAAGTTCCGTGTACTAGTTCAAACTTTTGTTTGAAAATATTTCTGTTTTTACACTTCACTAAAAACCTCAAAATATGAAACTTAAAGATAATTTGTGGGTATGAGATGAGGGAAATAGGAAAAATTATGTTTCACGGCAAACAAACGCGTACTTAATATTCATAATATGCATTTTCAGCGGAGAAGTATCATAAACTTGCAATTTCGTTCTCTCGACTTGTAGGACTAGAAATGCGCCCATTACTCGCACAAAACTGCGTAGGACACTGATTCCCACCTAGAGGAGCGTAATTAAAACGAACTACAGGACATTTTGATGTAGCCGTATCGAAAAACAACGAACATTCTCGTACGTTATGCCGTCCGTAACTTTAATCAGCAATTATAATTTTCCATTTAATCCGCGTCCCAGGTTCATCACATGGATTCAATTATATCAACACGAAAACGGATGTAGAGCTTGGGGCTGATGTCGTTACGTATCGAAGACACCCTCCCGCCCCCAGATTAACGTGTTTGGAGCTCTGGAAAATAACAATCTGTTGACAAAATTCCGCCTGATGGTGCGAGTTTCGTTCGTAGCTTCCTGGAAAACCTGGCAGATCAAATATCAGGCATTGAAAGTCGAGTAACGAGCAATCATCCAACTTTCTGTCGTCCAACATTTCTGTGAGCAAAGCTGTCATATGTGGGAACTAAGGATTAGGTTCTAGAATATCACGATAACTATCAGTTGTGCACTGAGCTACAACACCATTAGTTCAAACATAGTGTGGGAAGGCCAAGGTAAGCTGTATAAACGAGGAAAGCACAGCAGAATCTCTTTGGTATCTTTTCCAGGACATTCAGGGATCAAAGGAAACGAGTAGGTCGTCGACTACCTCGCCTAATAGATCCCTTTTATGGCAAAGGTTACCAATTCTTGTTAATATTAAAACTGGGGTTGTTATGGCCAGATTTGCCTTCCAGGAACTGAAACCATGTAGATCTTTTGTTCTCCCTACTCGTTCATGGTTAACCCAAGCAGGTCGCCAGAAAAGGGTTTTACCATATAACTTGTTCTTAGGCCAGCCAGCTCTGGACAGCATAAATTCAGCTGTTTCTGCTTGACGAAGCCTGAAAATTTCATCTGCTGACTTTCATATACGGTACAAATGATGTTTGTACTGACAATGCCTCGTCAGCAGTCCCACAATCACCCAAAGCTCAGCTCTTGACAGCTCCAGGTGCTTTCTAGTATAAGTAGGTGCATCAGGAATTTTTCGAACTGAGTAAGTCGTGGGCTATCTGGGATCAAAGGAAACGAAAAGGCCAATACACTTACCAAAGAGCTCGCACGAATGTCACTCATTGGCCCAGAACCCTTCTGTGGTATATCTAAATGTATCTATAAGTAGGAGTTTCTGGAGAAGGAGATATCCGAGACTCTGGCGGAATCTCCCAGGGATGGATCATTCCACTAAGTTGCTTCAGAACTTTGAAACAGCAATAACCAAAAGAATCTGGATCTTGGTGAGAAACAATCCACACTTCACTGGCTTTCTTACAGGGCACTGTCACCTCAGGAAGCACCTGTTGAGGATGGGATTATCGGACACTGACGAGTGTAGGTACTGTGGGGAAGAGGAAGGAAAAACCCCATTCACCTAGTCACGGAATGTTTCGTTCAGCTCGTGACGCTTCAGGAGCTTTCTGTTATGTAGATGAAACCAACCCGAGTTTTTTTGGCCTGAGTGAGTCCAGGATGTTTCTCCAGGGGTTTTTTTTGTTATTCAACAACTCACTGCTGCCGCATATTGGTCTTTTCCAAGCCCGCAGAAAAGCGAGGGTCGAGCAGTGTTAACTTGAAACACTTTCTCAAGTTCATCTGCTTTTCCATTTCCTTCAACACCACAAGACCCAAGTCACTTTTTGCCATATGATTTCAGGAACCTCAGCGTGATCCATGAGATGTGAGAGAAAAAGAAGGCAAATAAATTCAAATATTGTTCGCATCATAAAGACACATATTATTCGAAGAGAGTTTTATGTCCTTCCCAAAAGAAAAAATCATTTTCCATTTCAAAACTGACCTCGCATTAATAAACCATACGATTTTACATGAATCTGTGCGAAATGCAAATCCATAACATTATTTGCACCATTAAATTATTAATTATATGTCTAAATTTACCTGCATCGGTATATCCGATTTACATGACCGAAAATATCCTATACCGAATCCTGGCGCTGAATTTTAGGTCGCCTCGGATGTTCTGGAATAATTATTCTTGCCGTGGGGGATTTGCAGGAATAATTCGTCAGAGTAGGTAGGTGGAATGGTGCAATAAATATCGACTAAGCATGCTCATATGCGAGAAATATTGTGTACCACTTTTTTATCCTTTCACCTGTTTCCCAAAATGAACGACGGTGAAGATGTGGAAGATTTACAGCTGGAGCGAAGAAAAAATTCGCAATATCGAGAATCGTGTTAGGGAATGAATTTATCAAAAGTAATTATCACATAATACATCAGATAGTGCGAAATGTTAATACCTTGAAGTGCATGATATAAATGTAATGATAATTAAGAATCATACGATTATGGGAAAGTATTACCTAAGAAAACCAAGGATACTGAACAATTCTAACAAGATTACAACATCACTACCATGAAGCATAATCATTTCTCGAGAAAAATCGGTACTACCTCATTGTACTCGAGTGAAGATGAAATCATCCCAAACGATTAGTTTCTGGTAATGTTGAGTTCGTAATTGCGAAAGATTGGTAATAAATTTCATTGTTTTTCCAATATTGGCATTTAACTCAATGCATATTTTATGTGCCGTTTCAGTCCCAATCGCATAGGCCTCACAGAGTGAATAAAACTTCTTATTATTTCAATTTTGAAGCAGAAACGAATCAAATTAAAATGTTGGTTTTGTGGCAATTTGCGTAATAGTTTATGGCAAAATCGCGAATTATTAGAAGGAATGCATCAGTCTAAACTGTCCAGTTTTAGAAACCTCATTGAATAATTCATTGTCGTTCTACCTGGCTTTACAAAGTTGATAAACTCCTTTGTTATTTCAGTTTTGTTACTCTACAACGAGTCGAGACAAAATTGTTAGTTTCATGGCAATTGGGCGAAATAGATTAATAGGTGAATTGAATAGAAAATGTATGGAAAATGCCTCAGTTTAAATATGCATTCAGAAATTCGCTGGCATTCCTGAAATATCTCACGTCTTGTAAAATGTTTCAGTTGCAGCGTTTTTCCTCAAAAATTTCAGTTTTTATGTACCGCCGTGCTGAATGTCACTGACCTTCAATTAAAATTTTCTGCAATTACTGCCCTCATTGCCGGAGTGTTTTAAATTTTGATTATTCTATTAACTATTCATTCAATGTCCCGATGTGATGGTATAGCCGAATGAGGTCATTTCATTTTTATTTCAATTCATGAAAAAAAATCATTCTTCGTTAGTTGCTTCGAGGATGCAGCTGGTTATTATTCTCGCTTTAATTCTGTGTATTAAAGGGTAATTTCAGCCAAGTCATCGTCATTTATATTCCTTGAGAGTCTTTCTTGAAAGATGAAGAATCATCCCGTAATGTCCGAGGATAAAAAATTAAAATGAAAACTTTTTGCAGGAGCGTGTAATTGAAGCGTGTAAGACTCGGATTGAACAGTATAGAACTTATTAATAAATATGCGAAAAGAAGAAAACAATTGTGGTTAAAAATAGATATGTTGGGTGTGACTGCACATTCAATCTCAAAGTGCAGGAGGTGTAATAATGTAAAAGAAACATCGAAGAAGCAATTAATTATTATTTCTATTCAAGTTTTTTCATCATAACTAATGAGGGAATAATTGAACAGATTTCTTTTTACGGTTCATATTCATTTATAAAATGGTAATATCATTTAAGAATTTGTGGAATTAAAAATTAAATACTTGAAATTTTACGTGAATCATTGGATAGGTGTATATATTTAACACTACTTTCAATGCTGTCATATGAAGAAAACCCTATATTTAACGACGTATTTTCTTGACGATGTAGAAATTTGGAGTGAATTTCCAGAATGTTGGGAAACAGGAGGTGAAGTTCAGTAAATTGTCCAACAAGGAATAAAAATGCCTCGTTGAAATTTTTCGTCGGTTTTCTTCGTTTCAGGATGTCGTAGATTCATTGTCGAAAACGGTCGCAGTGCTGCTGCAATTTTCAACAGTTTGGAATCCCGTCAGCTATTATAAATGACGTTTCGGAGTGGGTACTCAGTTTTCACGCTCGACGTAAGAAAGACAAGGGCCTTTTCTACTTGAGGATTCGTTTTTGCATCACCGTCGGGCCAGGATTCGAAACTGGGCTTCGATTGAGGCTCAAAATTTTCGGGACACGAATCAATTCGAATTTTCGTTTCATGTTTCATTCGATTCTTTGAATTGTTCAATTCATTTCGAATCATTGGAATTGTTATTGAAATATTCACTATATTTCTTTATTTATTTCTTTCGAGATATAGTGGAAACTTCCCTATAACGAACGTCTGTATAAGGAATTTCCATGTATAATGAATTGTACAAGACATGGCACCTTGAATCCAAATTCCCATGTTAAAAACACTCTCTACAACGAAGTAAATTCTTTCTATAACGAAATATTCAAAAGAACATCACTCATTGAATGGGTATTGGTGAGGAGTTATAAGGGTTGGTTTTTTCCGAAATTTTTTCGGGCGTACGTAATAAATCCCGACCTTAAACTAAATCATTACGGCGGGCAGAGAGATCCTTCTGAAACAGTTTTAAAATACACTCTGGTGTTTCAATCTAACCATTACGCTAGTTGGTAAAAGTCTACAAGGAAGTGCAAAATGTCCAAAGGAGCTTAAGTTTGGAATGAAGATAAACTTATATTTATCAGTGAAGTCGACCGCGACATTACCGACTATAGAAAAAAATTTCTGTTATAACGAAATTCTTTATGACGAATTTTTTTCCGGGGGATTAAGCGCTTTCGTAAAGGGAAGTTCCACTGATTCGTAATATTTGAATTGATTCACCATAATTTCTTCAATTGATTCATTCGAGATATGTATTTGAATTTTTAGAGTTATTTATGTTTTTATGTGAAATATTTTAAAGAAAATAGTACTCTCGTATTCAATCAGGTAAATGCAAAATTGGGCTCGAATTCGTTTCATGTTCTCGAATAACTCGAATGATTCGGTTCATTCGAATGGCACGACGACGAGGTATTCGAATAGTCGAACTATCGAATACGATTTCGAGCGTTAGTTACGATGTCGAGAGATCTTAGGAGCGACCGAAAAATTTATCCTCTCCTCGAAGGCCGGTTAGAATCTGTCCTTTTTCCGTTCCTACGGGAACCGTTTCCGGTAACGACTGCTTGAAAGTGCACCTGTAAGTGCATTAGAGGATGATTCATTTTCGGGACGAACGGGAGCCCTGTTGCTTTGTCCGAATGCGCGCTGAACCATTAATATCCACAATAAGAAAATCCGAGTGCTTTCCGCTAAGCGTTACTACTTTTCAGGGGATAATAAGGTACGCCCCGGCTGAAAATTATACATATTGAATTTTGTTAGGTCGCTAATGGTCTTTCTACGGGCCGCGACCTTTCGCTGGGCCGTTCAGCATTTGCTGAGTCAGTGTTCTTTCGAAGGCGATGAATACGGCGTTTCTTGTATTTCGCTCGGTGGCTGTTACAACCCCCATTAACTACTTCGTACAAAATGACAAAATTCCAATAGAATATATCTATTTGATTTTAAAAACCATACCTGATTTATCTTTTCCACCCTTCAGTAAGAAATACAGTAGAACTTCCCTATAACACACATGTTAAACACACTCTCTATAACGAAAATACACAAGAACATCCCTCTTTGAATGGGTATTGGTAAAAAGATATAAGGGTGGGTTTTTTCCGAAAATTTCCGGACGTACATAATAAATCCCTACCTTAAACTAAATCATTACGGCGGGCAGAGAGATCCTTCTGAAACAGTTTTTTTAAATACACCCCGGCTGTTTTTGCGGATTCACCGCTTTCGTTATAGGGAAGTTCCACTGTATTCTTATGTCAATGGCGGGTCGTCTCACAGTGAAAATATATTCGTCCTTGACCGATGAATAAATGGCAACGTTGCAATTTCTCAATGACCAATAAAATCCATCGACTTATCAGCATTGAGTTCATGCGATATTTCTCTCAGTTCTTCTTGGTTTACAATCATTTTTAGTGCTCTGTTCGGGCTTCAACTAAATTGGTTCCACCTTCAAGTTTTTCCAACTTTTTCGATTGATCGAAGATATGGCCGGAAAAATTAATCTGGCTTTCGTGAATATTCCGGAAGTTGATAGCACCTTCGTGACGACGTTTGGTTTATTCTTGATCAGTTGTGTCCGTTGTTACTATCAGAAATTCAATTCCAAGTCGGCTATTAGTATAGAAGTTTTATTAGATTGAAAAAAGTTGATTTTTCGATGATGGATCACACAATCGACACATCAAATTATTAATTAGTCGATATGATCGAGTTACTTGAATGAATCGTACTCAAAATCACAGCTGATAAAACGAATAGGTTTTCCTGTAATTTCCGGTGAATTCGTCGAAAAATTGATTCAATACCAGAAAAAAAATTATTGTCCTTCTGCTGCAAATGTTTGTGCATTATAAAATAATGTTACATTAAATTTCATTGAAGACATAACCAATCATAGATTCCCTGAAAATCGAATTACGGTGGAACTTCCCTTAACGAACGTTTGTATAAATAACCAGGATTTTGGGTTAAATGAGTGTAAGGTATAAATTTCAACTTAGTCAACTTTTTACGTTGATGTGTTGGAATGCACGTGAAAACTAGGAGCCCAGAGCAGAACCTGCAGACTCCATCGCCATGAAACAAAGCTATAATGAATTCGTTATCAAAGCTACCGAATAAAGACAGAATTATCTATTGATTATTTCTAGAGTGCAATGCAAAATTTTCTTGCACTAAATAATGCCTTAGCAATTTTCCATCGAATTTATGTCATGCTTCGCATGGGCTTCGAATACATCAAGAATTCTATTCATAGCATAAATTGCAACAACAAAAAAACCGACGGCGTCTGGAAGATTGTGGCAGCTGATAATGATTTCTATATCAGGAAAAACTGTATAGTTAATTAAGGCAGTTTCAGGCGATTTGTGCGGTACATCAAGAGAGAAATGAGCCGAGATGTGGATTTATTTGTTTTATTTAGAATGCGTGCAATAATGTGCCGACATCAAAAACATGTATCTGTGGAACCATCGCCCTTGTTTAAAATTTACACAGGAAACGACGTTACCTTGGTCGTTTTTTCTAATGCACTTCTGTAAAAGTGACACTCGAATATGTCAGGGTCTCCTTCCGCGAGAAGGAACCTTTTAAAATAGTTTCCTCTTCTGTACACCCGACGAAATCTGTTAACTAATTTTTAACAGTCGTCTTCGTATTCGTCAAGAACCTTAACGTCACAATCGACATAGGAGTCTATTTAACCAGCATTCGTCACTCGAAAACCTCACCATATGCTGCCTGGAGTGAATAACGTGGTATTTGTCAACTTTTCCACAAACCGAAAAATTAAAACCAAGCAATTCACTTAGAATGTATTGGTAGTAATAGTGCTACTTATGTATGTATCTACAGTGTAACGAAAGCGCTAAAACCGCAAAAAAATCGTTTATGAAGAAATTTGTTATACAGAAAATTTGTTTCTATAGTCGGCAATGTCGCAGTCGACTTCACTGATAATTTAAGTTTATCATTCAAACTTAATCACTTCCTTTTAGACATTTTCGCACAACTTTCACACAAGCGTAATGGTTTTGATCGAAACCAAACATCCAGGGTGTTTTTAAAACTGTTTCAGAAGGATTTCTCTCTCTGCCGTAATGATTCAGTTTAAGGTCGGAATTTATTACGTACACCCTTATACCTTCTTACCAATACCCATTCAAAGAGTGATGTTCTTTGAATATCTCGGTGATAGAGAGAATTTGCTTCGTTTTAGAGGGTGTTACTAACATGGAATTTGTATTCAAGTTGAAATGTCTTGTACAAAATTATACAGAGAAAATTGTTATACAGACGTTCGTTATAGGGAAGTTCCACTGTATTATGGTCCTAGCGAAGTATAAGCAGTAGCTTCTGAAATTGATATAGAATTCACTAGAGTTATATTCATATGTAGTGGATTTCTGCAGGGTTCTGTTCTGGGACTCTTAGTATTTCATAATATTGACGATTATCAACGAAAAGTTTAACAGCTGAATATCTCCCTTCATGTACTGTTGACAAAATGAAGACGTTCATTACAATTTTGGCTGCAGTTTCTAGGAATAATCCCAGAAAAAGGGATATCCGTCCTCTAGATTCAATACACATCTGTCGAAGTCCATGCTATCCGGCTAGTTATCCGTTTTTTTATGTCCCCACAGCTTGGTGGTTGTTGTTAACTGCTAATAATTAAGACCGAACGGTGATAATATATTCTCGTTCACGCTGAATACATGTGTTAGTTTTTCATGCAGACGTCTATTACGAAAGTTACTAATTGCTCGTAAACTGCTTTAGGGTACTTCAGTCGCCAAATAAGCGGGGGCGGCTCTCTCGCTAAAATTAACAGAAATGAATTGTTTTGCGATAAAACCGTAAAAAAATGGCAGCGCCCGGGCGTCCCCGCGCGCCCGACGGTGTCATTATCGGATGTAAAATGAATCGGGAAATTCCCCTGAAATGCCGCGACCATTATTCTGGAACATTTTTTTTGGCGATTCCTATCTCCATAAAGGGCCGTAATTGAAGGAAGTGAGGAATAACTCATCGTTATTCGGGAAACGATAAAGGAAATCGATTACCTATTCATTTTCTTGGCCGCACCGAGACGGAGTTTTTCCAAGTATAATTTTCTTTTCCAGACCTACAGGTACGCGCTTTCCTTAACGCCATTTTTTGTACATGCTGTCTCGAAAGGAAGAACTTCGTAAACCATATAATCGAATTGAAATATCTTCCACTTCTGTAACCGTCTAACCTTATCTACAGCGTTTAAATTGATTGTTCACAACAATACCAAAAAATTGGTTATTTTGGTGCGATATCTTCTCATTCTCAAAACAAATATGGACCAATGAGGTCTCCGCTTCAAACATGTTCCTTAGTTTTGAAGGCAACATTAAATTTTTTCTGTTTACGAAAATAACTTTAGATAGGTCAGGTTCGGATGATTCAGTGAAAATAAAATTGAACAAACAATTCCTGACGATGAAATATTAATTGAAGTCCGCAAAAAAATCCAATGAAACTGCAAGAAATGCCAGACCACCTCAAAGCTGCCCAATTAAACTTTGTCTTTAGACGTCGTTCTTAAGAAGTCAACTGGATATTTAGTTTTTATCGAGCACCTTCACGGTGTCTAGCATTTCTTTAATTTTTCATACGCATTCCGTTGAAACACCTGAAAATTGAGGAAGAATTTGGATATTCTTGATGCTCGTTTCCACCATCAGTAGAATTGCAGTTGTTATTTGGAGATTTAATTGAAGAGAAAGTATATATAGTTAGAATTTCCAGATATGACTTCTATTTTCGAGTAGGGTCTGAATCGAAAAAATGTATTTTTCTCTACAAACCTTCACCGAGATATGGTGAATGAGAGAATACAAAATGCGCATGGAAAAGCTTTACCGTTTTTCCTCTTCTGATTTTTCATTTCGGAATCCATAAAATCCGTAGGTTTATTTCTCGCCAGATGCCTGAAACAACTTTCTGTGTCAACAATACGAATCCTACGCGATACATGCGCCCTGTCGCTAGTCATAATTATTTAAAGGATTTAGAGAAAAAAATGTTTCTTCTCTTTCCCCGGGGCATTGCTGTAAAACCATTACTGCGTCTCTTGACAGCTATTATCGCACACTTTTAGGCATGATATATCGACCACCACCAGCGTTCGAAATCTACGACCCCCAAAGAAATGATTCGTCATTCTATCAAAACTATTTCACCTTCTGCGGGGTGCTATAATTCAGATTGATAAATATTCGTCATACACACCCCAAACTTTCGCGACGGTAATAGATCAGGTGTGCCTGTTCTCAGTATGGGGGCTTTTTCGTGACAAATTGCAATGCAATTCGTCCGTAAGATATGAAATAAGCCGAAATTCTGGAGTCACGCGATTACTACGCGATCTACTCCAAATGATGCCGCACCCTGTGAATTCTCACATCCCTGTCATCAATTTCATTCCTGAATCATTATTGTTCCATTATAATATTGTGATATTTTACAGACTTTTGAAATGAATTATTTTTGTGTCAAAAGAACAAGAAAATTTTATTCTCACGATAAAAATCGAGAAATCGAAACAAAAATCCCCCATTCACTATACGATTCATTCAATCTACGGTTCAACTGATCTACCCTTAATCGGATCTACTGTTCATGGGATCTAACGGTTTTATTGATCTACTCGAAAAATATCGATATGGATATTGCCTTGCAAAAATTTTTGGGTCCAAAAAACCAAGACAATTTATATTCCTATGTTGGCAGTAAAATTGGTTTCGAGAGTCAACCCTATTAAAA
>JACDNR010000700.1:0-45332 GCA_013421045.1 Propylea japonica
TGCCTGCGTTACTGTTAAACGCATGAATTTTCATTCATTATTATTATCACCACGTCTGGTTTACGACGAAGAAAACGAGCGTTTCCACTTCATCGACTGAAGGTAAAAATCCACAAAGTTGGACTGCCACCAGTTCGTATGAAAACGGATAAACATCTCGCGACTTCGTTCAACGTTCATGCATTGGAGGTAGGTGTTCGTAAGGATCCAAGAGATGGCGTCTTGTTTCTGTTATTCTCAGAACTGGGCGACATTTCTTCAAGTAAGGGAACTAGAATGCCTTTCAAACGGAGCTCCTCCATACTGATGAGCCCCAAATAGGGCGAAATAGCTATCTATGGATGCTCTGTTTGATATTACCACTATGCATGTTCTTTGCTCGTTGACGGGATTAGTTCCGAAGTGTGGGTTTAATATTGGTTGATTTTATATCGATTAATATTATTCTCCGCTTTCATTATTATATTATGCCTGCGTTACTGTTAAACGCATGAATTTTCATTCATTATTATTATCACCACGTCTGGTTTACGACAGAAAGAAACGAGCGTTTCCACTTCATCGACTGAAGGTAAAAATCCACAAAGTTGGACTGCCACCAGTTCGTATGAAAAACGGATAAACATCTCGCGACTTCGTTCAACGTTCATGCATTGGAGGTAGGTGTTCGTAAGGATCCCAAGAGATGGCGTCTTGTTTCTGTTATTCTCAGAACTGGGCGACATTTCTTCAAGTAAGGGAACCTAGAATGCCTTTCAAACGGAGCTCCTCCATACTGATGAGCCCCAAATAGGGGCGAAATAGCTATCTATGGATGCTCTGTTTGATATTACCACTATGCATGTTCTTTGCTCGTTGACGGGATTAGTCCCGAAGTGGGGTTTAATATTGGTTGATTTTATATCGATTAATATTATTCTCCGCTTTCATTATTTATATTATGCCTGCGTTACTGTTAAACGCATGAATTTTCATTCATTATATTATCACCACGTCTGGTTTACGACGAAAGAAACGAGCGTTTCCACTTCATCGACTGAAGGTAAAAATCCACAAAGTTGGACTGCCACCAGTTCGTATGAAAAACGGATAAACATCTCGCGACTTCGTTCAACGTTCATGCATTGGAGGTAGGTGTTCGTAAGGATCCCAAGAGATGGCGTCTTGTTTCTGTTATTCTCAGAACTCGGCGACATTTCTTCAAGTAAGGGAACCTAGAATGCCTTTCAAACGGAGCTCCTCCATACTGATGAGCCCCAAATAGGGCGAAATAGCTATCTATGGATGCTCTGTTTGATATTACCACTATGCATGTTCTTTGCTCGTTGACGGGATTAGTTCCGAAGTGTGGGTTTAATATTGGTTGATTTATATCGATTAATATTATTCTCCGCTTTCATTATTTATATTATGCCTGCGTTACTGTTAAACGCATGAATTTCATTCATTATTATTATCACCACGTCTGGTTTACGACGAAGAAACGAGCGTTTCCACTTCATCGACTGAAGGTAAAAATCCACAAAGTTGGACTGCCACCAGTTCGTATGAAAAACGGATAAACATCTCGCGACTTCGTTCAACGTTCATGCATTGGAGGTAGGTGTTCGTAAGGATCCAAGAGATGGCGTCTTGTTTCTGTTATTCTCAGAACTCGGCGACATTTCTTCAAGTAAGGGAACCTAGAATGCCTTTCAAACGGAGCTCCTCCATACTGATGAGCCCCAAATAGGGCGAAATAGCTATCTATGGATGCTCTGTTTGATATTACCACTATGCATGGTCTTTGCTCGTTGACGGGATTAGTTCCGAAGTGTGGGTTTAATATTGGTTGATTTTATATCGATTAATATTATTCTCCGCTTTCATTATTTATATATATATATATATATATATATACGCATTAGGCTATCTTTACCAAGCCCGGTTACGCACCCCAGTGAAGTGAAGCCCTGGTGTGCGGGGGTATGCGGGGAAAGTATATAATTTATACATTTCTGGAGATTATCACTACAATAAGAGTCCCTGCATACTGCTAGTGACATATTAAGCCCATCTGTATAAAAATAGATGATTTTTAGATCCATCTCCAGCCCAGGCGGTGTTGCCAAAATATTCTAGTAGCTTTTGCATTGAATGCTTTATTTCTCTATTTCTTTCGATCGTAAACAGATATACGCGACACGAAATGCGTCCAACGGAAGCCAAAGTATGATTCATCAATAAAATCTATTCCGTTTCGCGGTTTATTGTTAGCTTCGGTAAATTCCATCTTAGGAGAGCTAAATGAATAGGGATGTACGGGGTTTTTCACTATAATTTGACCCCCCCTTTAACTTTGTGACTAAAGGAGATACAAAAAAATGTTTCGTATAAAAGTTTCTCGAAATCAACTGAGGTTTTAGATATGACTCCACAAACTGAAATATAATACAGGGTGGCCACATATTGATGGCAACTTTATTTTTTTAAATGGAACACCCTGATATTTTTCCATATTTGGCTAGCTCTTTTCTCCTGATTTCGAATATGTAACTATGTCTATGTCTTTTATATTTTTTTTCAATAACCATCTGGCATAGCGTTTTGGAGTTCGAGAATATTCAAGTGGCCAATTTGATCTTTGGATTGGTAATGGGCGCTCTATTTTATGGCCAACAAATAGTCCCGATTTTTAACACCGTTTGATATGTTTATAGCAGTTAGTAATTTACTTCAGCAATAATGACAATCAATGAAAGCGGAAAAATAATATTAATGATATAAAATCAACCAATATTCAACCCATAATTCAGAACTAAACCGTCAACGCACAAAGAATAATGATATATTGTAATGATTAGAAACAAATTTTGAAGCTTCTATTTCTGACTTGAATCAGAGCCATAGTAATGCTATCAAAAATTGTCTAAAAAACTGAGACAACTATATGAACTATGTGTATTGAATGAAGGTGGTCATTTTGAGCAATTTCTCTAGTTGATGTTATTCTTACCATACTACCATAGTTTATCATTTTTCATTGGTTAAGTAATTGTAATGTATTCATTCTAAAATAATACTTTCAAGTAGATTGTTTGGATATAAAGAATTTCGTAGGTATTTCATATATTTTTTTATTCGGTGTCATCATTTCAAATCTTTGAAACTCTGAAAATTGAAGAGACACATCCACCTACCACATATATTCGAGATCAGGAGGAAGTAGCCTATCAAAAAAAGGAAGAATATACAGGACAGTGTGTCCCATTTGAAAAAATATGTTGCATTCAATGTTGTCACCCTGTATATTTTCCATCGACGTTATTATAACTCCAAAAATGAGGATTTTCAGTAGTAAACGCCCTCCCCACTTGTAAGATGATTACAGATCTTGGCAGGTGGTTTTTAAAATTTGAAACTCTGTGGTTCTCAGAAGAATGAAAGAGATAGGCCAACATATGTTACATATTCGAAATCAGGGGAAAAAGAGCTAGCCCAAACATGGAAAAATATACAGGGTGTTCCATTCAAAAAATGAAGTTGCCATCAATATGTTGGTCCACCCTGTATAATATTTCAGTTTCTGGACTCATATCAAAAAACCTCAGTTGCTTTCATGAAACTTTTATACGAAACATTTTTTGTATCTCCTTTAGTAACAAAGTTAAAGGGGGGGTCAAATTATAGTGAAAAAAACCCGGTACAGGTTTTAAGCATTTTTTTTTTCCCAAAAAATGGAACATTGGCACTTTGCGTTATTTTCTTTCTTTAAATAACTAAAGATTCACACAATAAATAAAATTTGAAATTGGCAATGAAATTGGAACAATTTCCCACATGGAAATAGTTCATTCTGTTCTTATATGAATGAAACAATGCAATTATTTCATGAAGAGTTTTTTCCATCATAAAATTCGAAACTAAACGATTATATCCTCTGTTCAAAAATTTATGGTATGACTATAATTTTGGGTTGACTTTCCATAAATTTAATTTGCATTGCAGCTTGGAAATTGATCATTAAAAACATTCTAGTTTCAGATATTCTCGATTCTCATGTCCAGTACGCGATGATTAACCAAATATTTCTATGGATTGTTCGTACCGATCAATTTATCAGTGTTTCACGGTTTTGTTTTTCGAACCCGTACTGATTTGGTTTGCCACAAATGGATGCACTTTTTGTTCATGTGTATGAATCCATATTTTTTTTCAACAAACCTATAGATCGAGGTCAGATAATTATTTTTTTCGTATATGCAATGTGGGATTTTGAAATTCGAATAACAACACAAACAAGTACCTCCATAAAAAATTCAAGAAAAGCCCTGAGCAGGAGCTTTGAGCGCTTGTTTATTGGTGGAGCAATGAGACTATTACCTCCAAATTTTACATGAGATTTGATATTGATACCGATAGACAGGGTCTCTATAAATTCTTGTAACAGCGCAGTTGGCTTTGGATTACTTTGCCGCTACAGAATACCAATCTATAGATTGGTTATAACTAATCAGAGCATAGCATGATCACAGAACTCTGGGTTTGCATAGAAAGCGACAAAAAGAGAATGATCCAAAGCCAACTGCGCTGCTACAATCATTTCTAGTCTTCATTAATTTATCCGAGTTTTCATTTTAAATTCGTGAATTTTTATTCCGTTCAGAATTAATTCAAAACAATCGAAAAAACCGAACATTAGCGATTGATGTTGTTTTTCATACATAAAACATAGTAGAACCGTCCGCAAGAACAACGCCGATGCCGATAACGCCGTTTTTGCATATACGTACGATAGCCAGTTTTAAGATGTTTTACCGAGGTACTCTCCTGCAAATTTTAACGTTTCTGCGCCTACCTTTTCACCCCCCTCCGGAAGATTATAAAAGGCGGGGTTTCCCTACATCGGTAATTAGTTCCGAATTTTTCGCTGACATATACTATCCAAATTTTTCTGAGCTTTCTCATTTTTCTTCAAAGTGAGTGCAAGTGCAATTGAATTGTAAGTACCCGAACCGATTTATTGCAGTCCATTTTTTTTTATCCTCGTTGAGTCTACCTAATAGCTGTTCCGTCAGATTCCTTAACAATACCTTTCCTAGTTTGTCCAGGTGCCTGTAGTTAGTCTGTCCACACATGGTCAGACGAAAAGGCTTAACGAACCACTGCTATAGTACGTTTGTCCGTATAACCGGTGCCTGTAGTTAGTCTGTCCAGACCATGGTCAGACCGGAAGGCTGATGCAAACCAATGCTATAGTACGTTCAACCGAATAACAATCCTGCTCTGTCCTGATCCTTAGTGCCTGTGGTTAGTCTGTCCCTCATGGCGAGTATTCCTATGGTCAGACTGACGGCATAACCGAACCAATGCTGTAGCAAGTTCGACATATCCTGTTTAACCCTCTAATTTCACCTGGCCAAACCCCAACCTGTTTATACGAGAAACAAGCAAAGTGGTAGACAACGTGGTGAATTCTAGGACTGAAAGAATATCGGACAAGTATCACTCTTATACTGACCGCTTTTATTCCTGTTTTCCTGATAGTATCATATATTTGATTTCACCGTTTAAATTTAACTTTCTTTCTATTCTGGCTGAACTCGTACCGGGAAAATACTTGTTTCTTATGAAAGTGCTCGCAGTCAGACAAAACTGACCAATCTTATATTTTGTGTTGATTTCATATAGCGTTTTATTTCACTGTATTTTTGTATTTGTCGCTATTTGAATAAACTGTGTGTAAATTTGCTCTATTTCTGATTTCTCTGTTATCGCTAATATCTTAGATAACGACGAACTCTGTCTCTGACTAGCAGCTGCCCTGGTAGGTTTGCTATTCTCCTTATTAGAAAAAAGAATAGCTGGCGCTCGAGGTAAGTTTCGCCGAGAAAACCACGTTACAAGACCCTGTATAAATGCAGAATCTCACAGCACAATCGGAATTTTATTCTGAAAATTATTCAGATAATGAAATATGTAAAAAGTAAATAATTAAGAAATTAATGTTCTGATGATGCGACGAAATTCCGCATGAACATTCAGTATATCAGTCTTCATTCACAAAATGAATTAATTCGAATCAGTTATTCTGTTATGGAACTATGAAGATTGTTCTTTCATTATTCGAATTAGATTTTCTATGGTTTTGTTGACACTATGGCCACAAAATTTTTCATAGAATTTCAGTATAACTGTTTTCATGCACAAAAAAATTCGGCACGAATCAGATAGTCTGTTATGGAAATATAAATATTTTTCTTTTCAATTTTCAAATGAATTTCTATGGTTCTGCTAACACTATGGCCACACAAATTTTGCATGAACATTCAGTATATCAACCTTCATTCACAAAATAAAATTCCATTTGAATCAGGAGTTCTGTTATGGAAATAAAAAGATTCTACTTTATAATATTCCAATTGAATTTTATATGGTTCTGTTTATAGCCACGCAATTTCGGATGAACATTCTGTATACCGATCTCTATTCACAAAATAAATTTCACTCGATATATTCTCATACTTTTCGAATGGATTGTCCTCTTTTATGTTTTTCTTCACTCTGCTTTTTTGAGACTTTTAGCAATGATCTTCAAATCGTTTCGTAACATTAGTTTATACATATTTTTGGTACAAAATTCAGATTGAAAAATTATATTTAATTATTATGTTAATTGCTAGAGTTTTCGTCTTAAAAGATAATAATAGTTATGAATATTATGTCTTCACAAGGCGATATATTGTGTGAAATATGATTAAGAAATAAATTGTGAAAATATATATTTCCTATTCCATTGGAATATTTCATGACTTCAGGTGACAATTTCATTCAGAATTTCTCGAATGAAAAGCTAAAATGTCAAACATGTCTCTTAATTTTTATTTCGTTGGATTCTGTTGAAGGTATAAAATAACAAAATAAATGATATCCACCAGACTCGAAAGTTAACGGCATAGAAATAATGTCTGGATAATTATTGAGCCTGTTTGATAATGTAATCAACGAAAAAACATGTAATTGATGTCAACAAAGTAAAAATTCACAAGAAAGACGCCAAACAAATTTGGCGGTTTTTGACATACGTTGTTCATAATAATTTCAATAATATGATTTTTCATTCCAACTCCAGCATTTTATCGCATCAGCTTAATTTCACGAATAAACCTAAATGAAGTTTTTGAAATCAAATTCTTACTAGGAGAAAGCCAAAGAAAATTGTTTTCATTGTAACGACGATTAGTTCAGAAAATATCAAGAGATTTCTCGTTCATTTCCAATATTAATTGGATATATCCTCATGAAAGAAAGGAAAATTCATTCATTATCGAATATTGCATCAATTAATATTTTTCAATGAGCTCAGAAGTATTCATCCGGACCTAAATAGTAACACGTTTGGCTTTATCACCTATTTCTACTTTGTGATCATCGAATCTGTTAACCACCTATATGATGCAAATGTGTTCAGTTCCTCCAGAATACAAACAAGCATAAATCAGACGAGGTGAAAAAAATTACATCTGATTATGAAAGTCGAATATTTATCATTTTTCGTTTACAATGAAAATTTTCAAATTATACATTGAAGATTGTTACGGATAAATTTCGATTCCATCTAATTATTTCTTAGTAAATTCTAATCGATTCCAAGAACAATAAGATAATAAGAAATGTTAATTTTCCACCCCCTTCAGCTCCATCCATTGCGTCCGTAACTTAAATTAATCTGCAATTATTAAATTGAAAAAGTCAGAGCCAGTACCAGATTGAATGCGACGTTGTCAAATTTACGGGCTTTGTATAGAATGTAAATCATAGTGGGACTCTTATGAGCCGAGTTATACCGCCACAATGTATATATTTACACGCGTTTAGCGCCGCAGCACCACCTGCAGGCGGATGGCATGAACTAAACGTGTATATATTGCGATAAAAATTTGTCGATTTTCGGCCCATACGAAAATTCGTATATAGGCTCAGTGAGGCAGTACAAAGCCCCTGTAGAAAATATACACGTGAATTTTTACGAAGCCCGGGTCGGGCTTCGTAAAAATGATTTTGGCTTGACAAGGGTAACCGCGTATGGCGTTTCTGGCTTGGTAAGGTCGCGTAATACGTCTATATATATATATATATATATATATATATATATATATATATATATATATATAGTTCTTACTCTTGGAATTTCGTACATGCTACCAAAGGAGGACAACACTGCAGACCCGAAAAAATATCGGCCAATCACCTGCCTCCCAACCATATATAAGATCTTAACAGGGGTACTAACTCGACATATCTGGAAGCATGTAAATAAAAATGACATACTAGCACAGGAGCAAAGCGGATGTAGAGGAGACGCCAGAGGATGTAAGGAGCTTTTGATCACGGACTATATAATTACGAAGCAGGCCAAAAAGAAGCAGCGAAATATATCGATGGCATGGGTAGACTATCAAAAGGCGTTCGATTCGGTGCCTCACTCATGGCTCATAAAGACTCTTCGAATATATGGAATAACGGAACCGATAATTTCGCTACTCGAACACCTTATGAAGACTTGGCGCACACAACTGGTGGTCAACACTGCAAAATCCAGCTATAAAACAGCGGAAATTAAGATCAAACGGGGAATTTTCCAAGGGGATACGCTAAGTTCCCTATGGGTTTTGCCTAGCACTGAATCCTCTGAGCCAACTACTGAAGAACCAGATATATGGATACATTGTAACAAAGCACGAAAGATCAAAATCAGCCATCGGCTATACATCGATGACCTCAAGCTCTACGCAGCGAATGAAGAACAACTGAAGAGACAGCTAAAATAGTGGCATCGTTCTCTGAATCTATCGGCATGAGAATGGCATAGATAAATGTGCTGTTGTACAAGTCAGAAGAGGCCGAATACAGGAGGGAACTGGTCTGCAGGTGATGGAGGACATAGTAATACCGCGACTAAGCACGGAAGTCTTATAAATATCTGGGTGTTCAACAAGCCCTAGATATTAAGTCAGCAGAAATGAAGAGAGTTTTCAAAGAAAAGCTTTTCTGCAGACTGAAGAAAGTGGTGCAAAGCAAGCTCAATTCAAGATCGATGTTTGAAGCAATAAATATCTGGGCAATACCTTGCATCGCATACTCTTCGGGGTAATCAGATGGACCAATGCGGAGCTAAAAGACATGGATAAAAAAGTGAGAGCAATACTTACAACACATGGAATCCATCATCCACACTCATCCGTGAACAGGCTGTATATCCCAAGACTTGAGGGAGGCCGGGGTCTGCTCAACCTGGAAATAACACATTACAAGACAGTATGCGGTATGAGAGAATATTTCACCTCTAATAGCTCACCATTTCATCAAGCACTTCTTCAGGAAGATGATAACTTAAGCCCATTGAACTTGGCAGGCCGACTGGAACCTCCGAAGCTTACCATGGAGGGACTCTCTCAGGAGTGGCGAGGCAAAGCACTTCACGGAAGGTACCCTGGAGCCCTGCAAAATAAAGATATTAATAAGTCGGAATCACTTACTTACCTAAAGCAGGATATTTGTTCCCGGAAACAGAAGGAAGAGCCATTGCAATACAAGATCAGGTGGTTCCGACAAGATCTTATATAAAAAACATCACAGGCAGGAATATACCTACGGATAGATGCCGCAAATGTTCACAGGCAATAGAGTCCATCCAACACGTGACTTCTTCATGTTCTGTGCTGGCGCCTACGGATTATACTCGGCGCCATAATGAGATGGCGAAGGTGTATCACCAGGCTATCGCTAGGAAATATGGCCTAATAAAAAAAACCTCAAGGCCGTTTGAGTACCAGCCAAGTGGCGTCCTTGAAAATGAAAGTTACAAACTGTACTGGGACACTTTCATCACGACAGACAGACCTGTCAAACACAACAGACCGGACATCCTACTTCATAACAAGAAAGAAAAAACAGTGGTGATTATGGACGTCGCTATCCCGGCCGACGATAACCTGAGCAAAACCTTCATCGAAAAGTTGACGAAATACCAAGATCTGGCTTTTGAATTGAAGACCATCTATAATCTGAAGTCAACAACAATACTGCCTTTAGTTATGTCAACGAATGGGTTAGTGGAGAAACATCTAGTTGAGAATACACAGAAACTAGAATTGGATAAGGAAGTGATCAGCGCAGCCCAAAAAGAAGTTATCCTCGCAAACACGAGATGGTGAGGAAGTTCCTAACATCCCTCTGACCTGCCTTGGCAAATTCGCCCGGCAGCGAAGAGTCCAACCCTATATGGTGAAAAAAAAAAAAAAAAAAAAAAAAAAAAAAAAAAAAAAAATATAAATAGTTAATAGGAAGTATTGCCGTATAATCTATATTAAAATTTATGGGTATTCGGCAAGGGGCCTGGATTGTGAATAAAGACAACTATTTGTTGTTCAACTGTCTATATTTCGAGCCTATTGTTGGGCTCTTCATCAGGACACTAAAAATATACATACAGTTAGATGTTATTTGTAATGAAAAAAGATGAACAATAATATAAGAAGGTGCTTTACTCACCGAGCAACTCAGTTGTTACTTCCGAATTGCAAGAGCAAGCTATACATACAGGTCATTGATCTAAGAGGACTTCTGACCCCACAGATATTACAACTGAATCGTGACATACAATAAACTAATATTCTTACAATTAGAAAAACACACGTAATTAAAAGGAGGCACGCCAGTCTGACAATTGAATTTTTATAGGTTATGGAGCACAGAAAAAGTAGTGACATCAACAAAAACATAGAGCCGGCTCATCAATTCAACAGTGCTGGTTAATAAAAATTTCTGTATATATTTTGGCCGAAAATGTATCATATATCAAAACTATTATATCTAGAAGTTGTTAATTATATTCACATTTATTTTTTATTTTTATCTAAATACAAAAGGTAGCTGTATATACTGCTTATACCACTGATGTCAGTTCTCTTATTAATGCTGTTATCCATGTTAACAATTTGGCACATTTCCAGGAATAACTTTTATTTTTGTTAGAGCATGAATTTAGTATCTTGCAATTTTCAAAGTCAAAGGGGTGGTCGAGGTTGCTAGCATGTGTCGCCAAGGCACATCGCTCAGGATGTTTGCGAATATCACTTTTGTGTAAATTAATGCGAAGTTGTAAGGCTTGTGACGTCTGCCCCACATAAACCCCCTGACAATTCTTACATTGGATAGAATAAACTACATCCCATTTAGAGAAGATCGGAACAGGATCTTTGAGTTTCGTAAAGAGTGACCTGTTGGTTTGAACACTGTACTTGGCAATTTTTATGTCAGGTATAATCGACAAGATGTTAGTCAATTTACTTGTGAGTGTTGGTATAAATGGCAGAGATACGTACTTTATCAATATGTTAGGTAGCATTTCTGTTGTATCGCCCCGGTTGCCCGGTTGCTCATTGTTTTCATGTATTGGATTCGCTCTTTCTGAGTTGGTACTGAAAATGAGGTTATTGGCAGTTCTTCGGTGGTAACCATTGGCTACTATTGTAGCGGCTAATTTCTTCTTGGCTGCGAAAGTATAGTCAGGGTGAGTCAGGTTTTCAATTCTATTTTTCATACCCACTATAGTGTTGCACTTGACCTGCCACCCATGATTAGACATTGCATGCACGTATCTGCCTGAGCTGGTAGGCTTGACGTACCAGTCCAACTTTATGATGTTGTTATGGTCTCGGACCACCAAGCTATCCAAGAAGGGAACAGTACCATCCTTTTCCTCTTCTACAGTAAATTTAACGTGGGCGTCGTACGAGTTAAATATGTGAAGTACTTCATGTATTTTATCTTTTGGTATGGACATGATCAGATCGTCCACATATGATACAGAAAAGCTGGTGTGAATGATAATTTCGCTACACAATACCTGAGCAAGTTGGACATGACAATTAAGGCCAATATAGTGCTAAGGTCAGAGCCCATGGGCGATCCGAAAACCTGGGAATAATATATCCCATCAAATACACAATAATTCGAATCAAATAGAAATTGATAACATCCAAGAATTTCTCTTTAGGAATTTTAGTATGTACTGATATCCGCTCCCACTGATCGGAGATAATCCCAGATACAGTGTCCCATGAAATGTTGGTAAACAGACTGATGGCATCCAAAGAACACACAACATAATCTAATGGGATCTGCATGTTGTTGACTGCCGTTGCAAATTGAAACGAATCTTTTACTGCAAAGTCGTGAAAGTCATTGAATGCCAACGATAATATGTTGGCTACATATTTGCTCAATGCAGACGTTGGAGAATTGATCGTGGACACAATTGGCCTCAGTGGTATGTTGTCTTTGTGCACCTTAGGTAAACCGTAAATTCTCGGGGCTATTCCCTTGTAGTTGTTAAGTTTAGTTGCTGTTTCTCGATCAATGTATCCTGCTTCCCTCAGACTTTTAACAATCCTGTTATTCTGCCTCTGTATCTTTGATGTAGGATCGGCTGTCAATCTTCTGTATACCGCCTGATCTCCAAGAAGCTCCAACATCCTATCAGTGTACTGTTGTTTGGTTAGTGCCACTGTCACATTCCTTTGTCGGCTGCAGTGATGATTATATCGTCGTCGTGTGCTCTTAGAAACAGCTTCGTTTCTATCGCTAATTTGCTAATGAATAAGTTGGACGTATCACCAGCATGTATGTGGTTTGTAATCGCATTTGTGCACTTAGCCCTTAAGATGTCCTGACAAGCATTTGGGGCAATTTTTATTATATTTTCCACATCCGCCAACAATACAGAAATTGAACAATTGTTTCCTGGTATACTGGTAATGAAAACTTAGGTCCTAAACTGAGTAAGGTCTTAACATTGGGGGAAAATTATAGGATGTAAGGTTATAGAACCAATTATCCTTCGTGGTGACGGACTTTACTTTTTTTGACACAAGATTGCCAAGTTTGATGTCAAGTAATCTTTTGTTATTTAGAAAATATCGCGAATAGGCTTTCTCTTGGGTGGAATGAAACTTGTTAAATACGTGTCTAGGTAGGATATTTTTAGCAACTGAGATTATGTTGGCTAGTGTCAACTTCGACCTTTTTAACTGTTGGATAGTAATGGAAATTTCCATATTAAGAATTCTGGAAGATACCTTGTTACTGAATGATAATACAATTTGATCATACTTTGTTCCTGTTCCAAGGAGGTTGGTGACACAACTGATATTCTGCTTGATGTGTCTCGGCGTGAGTCCCTGTGACCTGCAGCTCAGTAGAAAATTTCTTCTTGCTGTATTCCTTGCAATTCTTCTATTGGTGTTGGCCCATTCTTTGAGGTGGTGAGCAGCTTCCGCTCCAAAACTGGTATGTATATCCTCATAGAAACCCATCTGAATATGGTTAATAGGAAGTATTGCCGTATAATCTATATTAAAATTTTATGGGTATTCGGCAAGGGGCCTGGATTGTGAATAAAGACAACTATTTGTTGTTCAACTGTCTATATTTCGAGCCTATTGTTGGGCTCTTCATCAGGACACTAAAAATATACATACAGTTAGATGTTATTTGTAATGAAAAAAGATGAACAATAATATAAGAAGGTGCTTTACTCACCGAGCAACTCAGTTGTTACTTCCGAATTGCAAGAGCAAGCTATACATACAGGTCATTGATCTAAGAGGACTTCTGACCCCACAGATATTACAACTGAATCGTGACATACAATAAACTAATATTCTTACAATTAGAAAAACACACGTAATTAAAAGGAGGCACGCCAGTCTGACAATTGAATTTTTATAGGTTATGGAGCACAGAAAAAGTAGTGACATCAACAAAAACATAGAGCCGGCTCATCAATTCAACAGTGCTGGTAATAAAAATTTCTGTATAATATTTTGGCCGAAAATGTATCATATATCAAAACTATTATATCTAGAAGTTGTTAATTATATTCACATTTATTTTTATTTTTATCTAAATACAAAAGGTAGCTGTATATACTGCTTATACCACTGATGTCAGTTCTCTTATTAATGCTGTTATCCATGTTAACAATTTGGCACATTTCCAGGAATAACCTTTTATTTTTGTTAGAGCATGAATTTAGTATCTTGCAATTTTCAAAGTCAAAGGGGTGGTCGAGGTTGCTAGCATGTGTCGCCAAGGCACATCGCTCAGGATGTTTGCGAATATCACTTTTGTGTAAATTAATGCGAAGTTGTAAGGCTTGTGACGTCTGCCCCACATAAACCCCCTGACAATTCTTACATTGGATAGAATAAACTACATCCCATTTAGAGAAGATCGGAACAGGATCTTTGAGTTTCGTAAAGAGTGACCTGTTGGTTTGAACACTGTACTTGGCAATTTTTATGTCAGTATAATCGACCAGATGTTAGTCAATTTACTTGTGAGTGTTGGTATAAATGGCAGAGATACGTACTTTATCAATATGTTAGGTAGCATTTCTGTTGTATCGCCCCGGTTGCCCGGTTGCTCATTGTTTTCATGTATTGGATTCGCTCTTTTGAGTTGGTACTGAAAATGAGGTTATTGGCAGTTCTTCGGTGGTAACCATTGCTACTATTGTAGCGGCTAATTTCTTCTTGGCTGCGAAAGTATAGTCAGGGTGAGTCAGGTTTTCAATTCTATTTTTCATACCCACTATAGTGTTGCACTTGACCTGCCACCCATGAGAGACATGCATGCACGTATCTGCCTGAGCTGGTAGGCTTGACGTACCAGTCCAACTTTATGATGTTGTTATGGTCTCGGACCACCAAGCTATCCAAGAAGGGAACAGTACCATCCTTTTCCTCTTCTACAGTAAATTTAACGTGGGCGTCGTACGAGTTAAATATGTGAAGTACTTCATGTATTTTATCTTTTGGTATGGACATGATCAGATCGTCCACATATTGATACAGAAAAGCTGGTGTGAATGATAATTTCGCTACACAATACCTGAGCAAGTTGGACATGACAATTAAGGCCAATATAGTGCTAAGGTCAGAGCCCATGGGCGATCCGAAAACCTGGGAATAATATATCCCATCAAATACACAATAATTCGAATCAAATAGAAATTTGATAACATCCAAGAATTTCTCTTTAGGAATTTTAGTATGTACTGATATCCGCTCCCACTGATCGGAGATAATCCCAGATACAGTGTCCCATGAAATGTTGGTAAACAGACTGATGCATCCAAAGAACACAACATAATCTAATGGGATCTGCATGTGTTGACTGCCGTTGCAAATTGAAACGAATCTTTTACTGCAAAGTCGTGAAAGTCATTGAATGCCAACGATAATATGTTGGCTACATATTTGCTCAATGCAGACGTTGGAGAATTGATCGTGGACACAATTGGCCTCAGTGGTATGTTGTCTTTGTGCACCTTAGGTAAACCGTAAATTCTCGGGGCTATTCCCTTGTAGTTGTTAAGTTAGTTGCTGTTCAGTATCCAGACCCCCCTTGCCGAATACCCATAAATTTTAATATAGATTATACGGCAATACTTCCTATTAACCATATTCAGATGGGTTCTATGAGGATATACATACCAGTTTGGAGCGGAAGCTGCTCACCACCTCAAAGAATGGGCCAAACCAATAGAAGAATTGCAAGGAATACAGCAAGAAGAAATTTTCTACTGAGCTGCAGGTCACAGGGACTCACGCCGAGACACATCAAGCAGAATATCAGTTGTGTCACCAACCTCCTTGGAACAGGAACAAAGTATGATCAAATTGTATTATCATTCAGTAACAAGGTATCTTCCAGAATTCTTAATATGGAAATTTCCATTACTATCCAACAGTTAAAAAGGTCGAAGTTGACACTAGCCAACATAATCTCAGTTGCTAAAAATATCCTACCTAGACACGTATTTAACAAGTTTCATTCCACCCAAGAGAAAGCCTATTCGCGATATTTTCTAAATAACAAAAGATTACTTGACATCAAACTTGGCAATCTTGTGTCAAAAAAAGTAAAGTCCGTCACCACGAAGGATAATTGGTTCTATAACCTTACATCCTATAATTTCCCCCAATGTTAAGACCTTACTCAGTTTAGGACCTAAGTTTTCATTACCAGTAATACCAGGAAACAATTGTTCAATTTCTGTATTGTTGGCGGATGTGGAAAATATAATAAAAATTGCCCCAAATGCTTGTCAGGACATCTTAAGGGCTAAGTGCACAAATGCGATTACAAACCACATACATGCTGGTGATACGTCCAACTTATTCATTAGCAAATTAGCGATAGAAACGAAGCTGTTTCTAAGAGCACACGACGATATAATCATCACTGCAGCCGACAAAGGGAATGTGACAGTGGCACTAACCAAACAACAGTACACTGATAGGATGTTGGAGCTTCTTGGAGATCAGGCGGTATACAGAAGATTGACAGCCGATCCTACATCAAAGATACAGAGGCAGAATAACAGGATTGTTAAAAGTCTGAGGGAAGCAGGATACATTGATCGAGAAACAGCAACTAAACTTAACAACTACAAGGGAATAGCCCCGAGAATTTACGGTTTACCTAAGGTGCACAAAGACAACATACCACTGAGGCCAATTGTGTCCACGATCAATTCTCCAACGTCTGCATTGAGCAAATATGTAGCCAACATATTATCGTTGGCATTCAATGACTTTCACGACTTTGCAGTAAAAGATTCGTTTCAATTTGCAACGGCAGTCAACAACATGCAGATCCCATTAGATTATGTTGTGTGTTCTTTGGATGCCATCAGTCTGTTTACCAACATTTCATGGGACACTGTATCTGGGATTATCTCCGATCAGTGGGAGCGGATATCAGTACATACTAAAATTCCTAAAGAGAAATTCTTGGATGTTATCAAATTTCTATTTGATTCGAATTATTGTGTATTGATGGGATATATTATTCCCAGGTTTTCGGATCGCCCATGGGCTCTGACCTTAGCACTATATTGGCCTTAATTGTCATGTCCAACTTGCTCAGGTATTGTGTAGCGAAATTATCATTCACACCAGCTTTTCTGTATCAATATGTGGACGATCTGATCATGTCCATACCAAAAGATAAAATACATGAAGTACTTCACATATTTAACTCGTACGACGCCCACGTTAAATTTACTGTAGAAGAGGAAAAGGATGGTACTGTTCCCTTCTTGGATAGCTTGGTGGTCCGAGACCATAACAACATCATAAAGTTGGACTGGTACGTCAAGCCTACCAGCTCAGGCAGATACGTGCATGCAATGTCTAATCATGGGTGGCAGGTCAAGTGCAACACTATAGTGGGTATGAAAAATAGAATTGAAAACCTGACTCACCCTGACTATACTTTCGCAGCCAAGAAGAAATTAGCCGCTACAATAGTAGCCAATGGTTACCACCGAAGAACTGCCAATAACCTCATTTTCAGTACCAACTCAGAAAGAGCGAATCCAATACATGAAAACAATGAGCAACCGGGCAACCGGGGCGATACAACAGAAATGCTACCTAACATATTGATAAAGTACGTATCTCTGCCATTTATACCAACACTCACAAGTAAATTGACTAACATCTTGTCGATTATACCTGACATAAAAATTGCCAAGTACAGTGTTCAAACCAACAGGTCACTCTTTACGAAACTCAAAGATCCTGTTCCGATCTTCTCTAAATGGGATGTAGTTTATTCTATCCAATGTAAGAATTGTCAGGGGGTTTATGTGGGGCAGACGTCACAAGCCTTACAACTTCGCATTAATTTACACAAAAGTGATATTCGCAAACATCCTGAGCGATGTGCCTTGGCGACACATGCTAGCAACCTCGACCACCCCTTTGACTTTGAAAATTGCAAGATACTAAATTCATGCTCTAACAAAAATAAAAGGTTATTCCTGGAAATGTGCCAAATTGTTAACATGGATAACAGCATTAATAAGAGAACTGACATCAGTGGTATAAGCAGTATATACAGCTACCTTTTGTATTTAGATAAAAATAAAAAATAAATGTGAATATAATTAACAACTTCTAGATATAATAGTTTTGATATATGATACATTTTCGGCCAAAATATTATACAGAAATTTTTATTAACCAGCACTGTTGAATTGATGAGCCGGCTCTATGTTTTTGTTGATGTCACTACTTTTTCTGTGCTCCATAACCTATAAAAATTCAATTGTCAGACTGGCGTGCCTCCTTTAATTACGTGTGTTTTCTAATTGTAAGAATATTAGTTTATTGTATGTCACGATTCAGTTGTAATATCTGTGGGGTCAGAAGTCCTCTTAGATCAATGACCTGTATGTATAGCTTGCTCTTGCAATTCGGAAGTAACAACTGAGTTGCTCGGTGAGTAAAGCACCTTCTTATATTATTGTTCATCTTTTTTCATTACAAATAACATCTAACTGTATGTATATTTTTAGTGTCCTGATGAAGAGCCCAACAATAGGCTCGAAATATAGACAGTTGAACAACAAATAGTTGTCTTTATTCACAATCCAGGCCCCTTGCCGAATACCCATAAAATTTTAATATATATATATATATATATTAACAACAACAACATAAATTGTTGTAAATTCACATTCATAGTTGTGCAAAAAATGTTGTTTGTATTTTGTGGGTATAAAATTCTCTCATTTCACGCACTCAATACAACAATAACTATTTCAACAGCTTGAATACGGATGGCTTTACTAAAAAGTTTTAATTGAACAAACCTCAATTATTTTTAAGTTTTATACTCTGTATTAACGTACAGCAGTGATATTGTAGTGGGGATTTTCCGCTTCTTATTACAGGAATGCCACTGCAATTTTGAAACCATTATTGCACCGCAGTCCCACCAAATGTTGGCAAAAATTTTTGATACATTTTTGCGGAAATCATTTTCTATATAAAAAGAAAACTTTTGGTGGATCGAACTGATCATTAAGCTATAACTCTGGGTCGTCTTATGTGAAATTTATTTTTTTTAGTTATAACAATGCATTATTCTTCTTGGTGTTACTTCTAAGAAAAGTGGGTTTTCTGGTCTCATCGTGAAACAATATCGGTTGAACTTCATTGGCCTCTCAGAGTCCTCGCAGAAACTGACATCAAATTTCCTCAATATATGCACTGCTCCAACTGCGATCATAAGATATCCCAATCTTTTTCCTGCAAATTCAAATAATCAATAAGCATAATCATATCGAAATCTATTATTTCACTATGGAGAGATATCATTTGTTCTCATGTGAGTTTGTTTATTTTGACTGATTCCATTTTTTTCAAAATTATGCTTTAGGATTGTAATGAATTGAAACAGTATAGTATTATATGAGGCAAAAATATATTAAAGTCATAATACTTTGTTGCAAAAATATATTTCAAGTTGAATGCCGCCTCTGTTGTATGATTTTTATAATTCAGACAGATATGACCTAGATACGATAATTTTTCTTCAATTGAATTTCTATGCTGTTTTGAGGGATGTCTGTTGAAACTGAATTTTGTTTAGTCCAAAACCAATTATAGTGCTTTCGTGCTAAGAAAAGACACAGTTCGACAGAAATTTCTGAAAGTTTTATCTAAGGATAATCTGAAACGATGAAACGAATAAGTCATCCTCCTTATATTGCTTCCGTAGCCCGAATTAATGAAGCGCCAGTGATACTTGTACTAGTTCGCATGAACAAAACGATTTGAATTTCGCGATGTTTCCGGGAAGAGAGATGGTGGTTTGTTCTAATGATTCTTATATTTTTGCTTAGAGAGTTATCATCTTGTGAATTTGCTTTATTATTTGGAAACAGATAGAAAGTGTAGATTTTCTGGTGGTTGAAATATCGGCTGAGTATATATATCAATATATCATTACATATCTTTACTTCTTGCATTCTATTTAATTCGAATATTTCTATATTATTGTTAAACTCTTGTATTATTGAAGGGTATTCTCTAAAGATATGTTTCTACTTTCTTCAACGGTTCGTAACTCCGTTGAAGTAGCAGTGAGATTGTGGAGAGTAGGGGGTTGTAAATCCACTACAAACCAAGTAAAACTCGCGGTTGAGTTAGAATATATTATTTACGTCAAAACTTGAACAAAAAATGTTGTTGAGAATTAAATGAGTACAGTTTATATATTCTTTGTGACAACACAGTTTTCGTCATGAGCCGCCTTCCGGAGTTGCTGTTCTCTGCAAAATTCGCATATTATTTGGCCTAGAAATAGTATATTGAATAAATGCTTCCTGGTAATTTTCCATAGGATTTCAATTCTTGATTGTTAGATGCGATTTCTTCTAGGTATTCCAAAATGTTTAATTCAGATTAAACACCTCTCATTTGTATTATCTTGGCACAGCTTCTGTGTGCACTGAATTTTTTTATACTCGCTAACACGCTACCAGAAAGTTTATATTCTTTCTTGCGGTCTTTATATTCAATCTAATATCATTTCGCTGTCTGAATTTCTCTTAAAATATTTTTTCGGATCATTTTTACCTCAATCGAAAAAATCATTGTGAATCTTATCATAAATTTTTTTTCTTTTCGATTTTTTTTTAAACTTTGTAGTTAATTCTGTGGATTGTAATTGACAATTTATTTTTCAATTTTTTCACATACATCTATTTTATTTTCTCCTTAAATTCTCGTCAGAACATTTTTTTCCAAATTCTCTTGGTTCTAAATTAATTCCTGTATTTTCTCTACGCATGTGCGAGCATAGACATACTTCAGTAGAAGATTCTGAAAAATGTAAGTTATAACTGAGGCCGTTCCAACTCCTTAGTAGTGACTGAAGTGAAATGAATAAGTCACCACCATCAATATTCTTCAAAATACACAGACACGAAGATTTTTCTGATAGTACATCTGAAATAACATTGAGCAAGAAGTAACTAATCCAAAGTTTACCTTTTGAGATCAACGTTATTTTAGTTTTACAAATTAGATTATTCTATAAATAATTTCCCTAGAATTAATAAAGAAAATACAATCCCTCGAATTAAAATCCGATAAAGCATATATGATTTTATCCTTTGATATAGTCAACCATATACCAATATCCCCATTAATGAATCCCTCAATTTACTCAGAGAACAAGTAATAACTCATTAAAACAACGATAACAGTTTAAATTTGGAAACTGAGGATATAAAAAATATAATTAAACTTGCTCAGTTAATTACCGAACAAAACTTTTCATATTTTTCGAAAAAGTATATATTATGAAAGACGGATTACCCATGGGCCTACCATCTAGCGGACTTATAGCTGATACTTATGTAGATCACGTAGAAAAACAAAAAATACTCCTACCACATAGTGAAAACATATTAACCTGGAAAAGATACGTAGACGACATCTTTTGCATATGGTCAGGAACAAACACAGAACTTGAAGAATTCTACCAAGAAATTAACTCCAGATATAAAATTCAATTCACCATAGAACACGATGTAGCAAATCACTAAATTTCTTAGATCTGAGCATAACACTAAAAGATGATAATGTTTTCTTTTCGAAATCTACAGAAAACCAACACAAACTAGCACCATCACTCCTTTCAGCTCATACACGCACCCACAATGAAAAATCTTGCGAGGTCTCCTCAGTCAGGAGAAAGCAAATCGTAGTTTTAATATACAGGGTGGCCATTTGAAAACGAAACAGACGAGATTACAGACGAAATAAATTTTTTCGATAGAAATGCTCGGACAGGTCGATTTCTGTTTCGAGGGGGACAACTTAAGATGTAGGTTACGGACGCATAGCGCTTCAACCCTTGCTACTACAACCCTCACCCCCAATTTTTGAATAGGGAAGATGGGGTGAGTGATACCTCATTTGAAAGGTATTTTATACTGGTTTCAGCACAGTAATTGTTTTTTCATTTTATGCATTAGTTCTCGAAATATTCTTAACTAAGTATTTGAAAATGAAGTGGTGTTTTCATGGCACTTGTAGTGTTTTTTTGTGAAAAATCGACATTTTGAGCTTCAAAACAACCATGTTTTTCTAAATGTCGTTGAGTGAAGAATTCTGCGGTTCTATTCGCACATTGATTGTTTGCAAAAAAAAGTGAAATTATTTCCACCCGCTCTGCAATTGAATAAACCATGTCAACAATGAATTAGAACACATACAAGTCTCGATTCAAAACTAAGAATAATTCACATGAAGAACCAGTAAGCCAACTTAATGATCTGTTCGTAATAAATAAAAAATTATCGATTCTCATTTTTTTGAAAAAGATATGAATTCAATAATCAACAAAATGAAAACATTATTGAAGCCAACTGAGAAAACACTTCATAATTAAGTCGGAAATCGTTTCACGAATTGGGACTGGAATATTTCTGTGGCATCATTAATGATTCGATTTTTTACCTGGTAATCTGATTAATGATATGTACGTATTTGGACTTTTTGGAGATTTCTATCGATCAAGTGTTACCGCATGTTATTGGAAATACTGCAAATTATATCGAAGATAATTTAGATTGAGTTTCAGCAAGATTGAGCTCCTTCGCAATACGCTTTGTTTGTTCGACATCTTGATTAAAGATTTCTATGTCAGTGGATTGGAGGAAGGCAGCCACAGTCATGGTTGTTTTGAAGCTCAAAATGTCGATTTTTCACAAAAAACACTACAAGTGCCATGAAAACACCACTTCATTTTCAAATACTTAGTTAAGAATATTTCGAGAACTAATGCATAAAATGAAAAAACAATTACTGTGCTGAAATCAGTATAAAAATACCTTTCAAATGAGGTATCACTCACCCCATCTTCCCTATTCAAAAATTGGGGGTGAGGGTTGTAGTAGCAAGGGTTGAAGCGCTATGCGTCCGTAACCTACATCTTAAGTTGTCCCCCTCGAAACAGAAATCGACCTGTCCGAGCATTTCTATCGAAAAAATTTATTTCGTCTGTAATCTCGTCTGTTTCGTTTTCAAATGGCCACCCTGTATAATAAATATTGCATCGTTGGTACTGCGGTTCTTTCTAAATCCTTGCTGTTCTTCCGAAATACTAATTTTTTGGAAATATCTTTTCCCAGTTGTTTGTAAATAGCGTCATCGTGGTATTCAACAGGGATATTCCTCTATAATTCGAGGGGTTTGAGTTATTTCCTTTCTTGAACGCCGGTATTGTAATGCTGCTTCTCCATTCTTCAGGTATGTTTTCCCTTTTCAGTATGTTATTGAATAGTCTCGTCAGTTCTTCGGCCAATTTTTCCCCCATTCTTCAATAGCTCATTTGGAAGGTTGTCCGGACCTGGGGATTTTCCATTTAGAGTTTTCATTTCCGACCATATGAGCATTTGTGTTAACAGTTCTTTTTCTGACAGCTTCCTCAGCAGCTTGATTTATACACTGTTTCAGACCTCCCCAGGTGGTGTTCCTGGAGGGTGGTCTAATGGAGGTTATTTTTCCTAAAATCTACTCGGGCGTGATAGATCTGTTTGTAATAATGTAGTCAATCATAGATGTTGTCTGCCTGTTGCTTCTGAAAGTTATTTTATGTTGAATTTTATGATCGAAGTACCTATTATTCAGCCTAAGTTCCTTGTGGACACAGAACTCTATAAGCAGTTGTCTTTGTTCATTAATTTCAGCTTCGTTGAATTTACTCTTTATTCCTGGAATTTTTTCGTTTCCAACACGTGCATTTAGATCACCCATGATGATGATTTTTTCTCCATTGGGTATAATCATCCACGGTAGACTGCAGGTGATCGTAGAATTACTCCAGTTCTTGTCTTGGTCTTCCAGAATCCGGAGCATATACTGATATAATATTCAGTTTCTCCGTGTCTGTCTACAAACTGACCTGAAGTATTCTGTCGCTCCGATATTTGACGCCGATTATGCTGTCCAGATGCTATTGATTAGAAATCCTACACCAGAAGCTGCTCTAACTTCCTTCGACTTACCGGAATAAAATATTATGTACTCGCCGTACTGAGATGTACCCTTGCCTTTCTTTTTCGTTCAGATATGGCGCATATAGACTGAGAGCTGGCTACGGAGGGGTAAGGGTCACTAGGTGCAAGGGTAATTTTATCGTTCACAGGTTCGATTGTTACCGATATAGCGTAAGGCGGGCAGCCAGAAGGCACACTGGAAGAATAACGCAAGGGTAGGGGTTAAACATGCAATTTTTTTACGAAAAAAAAGTCATAAGGTGCAAAGATGGCAAATTGTAGAATAATAGGGGGTAGTATGGGTAAGTCGGAAAAAACATTGCCTGAAGAACAAGTGAAAGAATAACGCGAGGGGAGGGGGTTAAACATGCAATTTTTTTACGAAAAAAAAGTCATAAGGTGCAAAGATGGCAATTTGTAGAATAATCGAAGGTAGTATGAGTAAGCAGGAAAAAAACATTGCCAGAAGGCTGAGTGGAAGAATAACGCGAAGGGAGGGGGTTAAACATGCATATTTTTTTCGAAAAAAAAGTCATAAGGTGCAAAGATGGCAATTTGTAGAATAATGGGAGGTAGTATGAGTAAGTAGAAAAAAACATTGCCAGAAGGCTAAGTGGAAGAGTAACGCGAAGGGAAGGGGTTGAACATGCAATTTTTACGAAAAAAAAATCATGAGGTGCAAAACTGGAAACTTGTAGAATAATAGGGGCTAGTAGGTATGGGTAAGTCGGAAAAAACATTGCCTGAGGACCAAGTGGAAGAATAACGCGAGGCGAGGGGGTTAAACATGCAATTTTTTTACGAAAAAAAGTCATAAGGTGCAAAGATGGCAATTTGTAGAATAATCGAAGGTAGTATGAGTAAGCAGGAAAAAACATTGCCAGAAGGCTGAGTGGAAGAGTAACGCGAAGGGAGGGGGTTGAACATGCAATTTTCACGAAAAAAAATAATGAGGTGCAAAGCTGGCAATTTGTAGAATAATAGGGTGTTACCTGATATGTGTATGAATGTGTTCTTTCTGTATTGATATGTATTCAGTTTTGAAAATTGGATAAAGCCCGAAACACTCGTGTCAACAAATATTTTAATTAAAATTGTGATACGTTGTCAAGTGTTTTTTATCTTCTTTTATTATTCAATTTATCATGTTTCACCAAGGGTTATGTGAGGAATCAATTTCGACTAATAGGGGGTAGTATGGGTTAGTCGGAAAAACATTTCCAGAAGACCAAGCGGAAGAATAGCGCGAGAGGAGGGGGTTAAACATGCAATTTTTTTACGAAAAAAATGGTGCAAAGATGGCAATTTGTAGAATAATAGGAGGTAGTATGAGTAAGTAGGAAAAAGCATTGCCAGAAGGCTATGTGGAAGAATAACATGCATCTTTTTTTCGAAAAAAAAGTTATGAGGTGCAGGGCTGGCAATTTGTAGAATAATCTAAGGTAGTATGAGTAAGTTGGAAAAAAACTGCCAGAAGGCGAAATGAAAGAATAACGCGGAAGGAGGGGGTTGAACATGCAATTTTTTCACGAAAAAAAGTCATAAGGTGCAAAGATGGCAATTTTTAAAATAATAGGGGGTAGTATGAGAAAGCTGGAAAAAAAATTGCCAGGAGGCTAAGTGGAAGAATAACCTCGAGGCGAGGGGGTTAAACAAGCAACTTTTTAACGAAAAAAAAAGGCATAAGATGCAAAGCTGACAATTTGTAGCATGATCGAAGGTAGTATGAGTAAGTTGGAAAAAAATCCAAAAAGGCTGAATGGAAGTATAACGAGAGGGGAGGGGATTAAACATCAATCTTTTTTTCGGAAAAAACAAGTCAGAAGGTGCAAAGCTGGCAATTTGTAGAATAATCGGAGGTAGTATGAGTTAGGAAGTTAGGAAAAATTCCCAAAATGCCAAGTTGAAGAATAACGCGAGGATTGGGGGTTAAAAATTCATTTTTTTCCGAAAAGGAGTCATAAGGTGCAAAGCTGGCAGTTTGTAGAATGATCGGAGGTTATATAAGTGAGTAGGAAAAAATTTTCCAGAAGTCTAAGTAGAAGAATGACGTGAGAGGACATCTTTTTCCGAAAAAAAAGTCTTAATGAAAAAACTATAACGATCAGGTTATTCTATTTTTACTTCTTATACAAATTTTCGCCCATGACGTTAAGAAATCAATCTCATTATTTTAAGTCAAATAATAATGAATCGGCGGAAAATTCTTCATTTTCAGACAGGTCCTCAGGTTCAATATCATCGCTCTCACAAATCGTATCATCATCTTCAGCTGAAAAGAAAATCAATATTTTTATCGAATGGATGAATTATCAAAATGGAATTCAAAATTACTACTTAGTCATACTACCTTAGATTATTCTACAAATTGCCAGCCTTGCACCTCATGACTTTTTTTTCGAGAAAAATATGCATGTTTAACCCCCTCCGTTCGCGTTATTTTTCCACTCAGCCTTCTGGCAATGTTTTTTCTACTTACTCATACTACCTCCTATTATTCTACAAATTGCCATCTTTGCACCTTATGACTTTTTTTTCGAAAAAATATGCATGTTTAACCCCCTCCCTTCGCGTTATTCTTCCACTCAGCCTTCTGGCAATGTTTTTTCCTGCTTACTCATACTACCTTCGATTATTCTACAAATTGCCATCTTTGCACCTTATGACTTTTTTTCGTAAAAAAATGCATGTTTAACCCCCTACCCTTGCGTTATTCTTCCAGTGTGCCTTCTGGCAGCCCGCCTTACGCTATGTCGGTAACAATCGAACCTGTGAACGATAAAATTACCCTTGCACCTAGTGACCCTTACCCCCCGTAGCCAGCTCTTAGACTAATATATCTATATTGTGGTGATGGAGCTCCAATATAACCTCTTGGTCTTTTGAGTTAAATGATCTTACATTCTAGCATCCGAGCCTTAATGTGTTATCTTTTACCATCCTACGTTGTTTCCTTTTTCGTTTCCTATTTCGTGCGTTCGTCGTATGATTTGACCCGTCCTGTTCCGAGGCATTAGTGATTGGTCTATGAGCCCTTTGATATTTTTACAAAAGGCAGATGGCTAGCCTCACCTTAAAACCCTCCTCCTTTATCCGAGCTTGGTACCGGCAAAGTTGCGTTTGGGCTACTCAATCCACCCTCCCACAACTCAGGCGGAGTTGTCCTTTTGTTATTGAGAGGTCGAAGTTGAATTTAGCGAGATGGTCTTGGTATACAAGTATAAATTCATGTTGATCATCATCCAGTGACTGCATGTCAATTAAATCGACTTGACATCTTGAATTCATATTCTTACTTAGTATCGGTCTAACAAATGAAACTCCTTTTGGCACACTATTTTTTTTGCAGGTCATACATGGATAAATTTAGATATATAACAATCATTCCTTCTTTTATGTTTTTATACCTAGTTCTTTTTCCATACAGTTTCGACCACCTTGTCCAATTGTTTTATGCGAATCGTGTAATAATAATAATATTAATAATAATAGTTGCCCCTCAGGGGCTGTGGAATGGTAAGTTCTAGAGTACGGGCTTAGCACTCCCGAAGTACCCGAGCTAAACCTGGCAGTAGGTATAAAATGCAACCCATATTGATGGTGCAATTGTGCAATTAAGGAATAGGAAAATTGAGTCGCTGCCTGAGGATCGTCAGGGCATGTCTGGAGCTGGCGCTGGACATGACATTACTTGCATGACGTCAGTGGAGGGTGCTGAGGAGGCGGGCCCCTGTCATACAAAACACTATAACTCAACAGGAAGAACCAAGGAGAAAAACAATAGCAGTGTCACCCCCTGCAGAAAGTGCTACGCAGGATCTTCAACCAGCGTTCACTCAAGCAGGGCTACCCAGACGACGCATGAAATGGACCAGTGATATAAATGAAACGATCATGCGCAACTTCTATAAAATAACCAATATCGGTCAAGAACTAATTGGGGGATAGACAGCGGTTATTCAACGAATTTAAGCGATGTTGTCCCGACCTACAGGTTACTGAACAGAGAATAGCTGATCAGTATCGCGTCATCATCAGGAATAAACTTATCCGTGAAGAAAGACTGCAAGACATTCGAAATGATGTTATAAATGAACTGAACAACTAGGGTCAACAAAATAGAGAAGATCATACAAATTGTAAAATCGAAGACAACGCCATTGAATCAACACAAGAGACAAGAGCTGACGTACCTCACATACCAATCCAAGGTGAGACCTTCACGGATGAAGTAACAGAGGAAGGAAGCACTACTGAGCTACCTTCATCCCATCAAAGCAACACTGCGGAAGGAAACATAAGCCAAACCTCAAAGAAAAAAACGACAGATACTACTTGAACGTCTTCAATCAGCAATGTGTCAATCCTTCAGCGAATATGACGGCACTGATCCATTTTCCAGACCAATCTTAGCGAGGATCAAATCACCCAAGAAACTTTCGGTCATTCTGATGATAATGAATGATGAAATCGTACCACAATTTTTAATAGTGGCAACACGAATAGAGGCAATTCATCTCACTCTTTATTGTGCCTCTAAAACAGTTGTAGAGGTGCTGGGCATGAAAACAAAACCAAGGCAGCACACAAATCAAACTAATAAACAACCCCACTTACCTCACTGGCAAAGAAGGCTAGAGGGATGTCGGCAGGACATAGGAAGGCTGACACAATATGAAAATGGCATCAGAACAATCAAGCTGAAATCATTGGTGGAATAGATAATTTATCGAAACCGCAAACACTCCAGTTATGAAGGGGAAAATACAACTGTCAAGCAATGCATCGACACACTGAAACAAAAACTCAGTGTCTACTCCGAGAGATTGAGTAGATATAAGGAAAGCAACAAGAGAAAACAAGATAACATCTCATTTGAAAACTCGGAGAAAAATTTTAAAGGCACCTTGGCAGGAAACAGCAAAACTATAAACATCTATCCAACTAAAGACGATATAGAAAAATTCTGGACCGAACAACTCTCTTTAGAGAGTTGAAGTGCTGCCAAGAACGTAGACGTAAACGTTACAATTGACATGTGCTCATGCGCACTCGTCAGTTTCTTACGTTCACGCTTGGGCCGGCTTTACGTGCGACGTAAACTAGCGTCCTGTTACGTACGTACGTAGTACGTACGTAACCGAGAGTTGATCGAATCCGACCGATGAAGGGCGAATGCTGGAATTTTGAATTGAATTGCTTCTAACCTTAAAAATTTAAAAGCAATCTAGTAACTGAAAGTTTGTTTTGAGAACACGATTAATTAACTTTTTACTTAATATCTTCCTTATTATTTATAAACTGGGATTTTGCATGTTTCTGAGAAGTGTTGAATTTTTTTCAATGCAATACTTCTGTTACGAGATTGCATATAAGTACCAAGAACTATTATATTATTTCGATAAGTTACAAATGTGGCATTTTCCTTTCAAATGAGAGTGATATTTACATACAAGTAACTCATTTGTGATGATTTCCTCTAAAATTCCTGCTTTCGGCAAGAACTCAAGTTATAGAAAAATTATTTTCATTATTCATTTTGAAATTCGAATGTAATGAAGTAATCCTACAAATATAAATGTTCACATCATCAATTTGTTTATAGGAAACAGACAATCTGAACCGCTAATATCAGAAACTTTCTGTCAGAATACAACAAAAAGAAATAATAGGTTAGCTTTAGTCTCTAATGGTCTGCCGTACGTACGTATGGCAGCACTTCAACTCTATTTTTACTCCAAGACGTAAACGTTATATTTCTCACGTCTACGTCCACGTTCGGGCTTACGTGCTGCGCGCACTTCAACTCTCTAATACCTACCACTTATAACAAAAGTGCAAAATGGATAAAAAATGAAGAAGAAACCCAAACAAACACCGAACAAATGCCTCAAACAGTCGTTACATCACAAGAGCTGTCGAAAATTCTGAAGGAGATGCACAACTAGAAGTCACCTGGACCAGACGGGCTCCACAGCTTCTGGATGAAGAGGTTCAACTGCCTTCATCAGAATTTAACTAAGGCCATAAATGACCTCATGAGCAACCCAGAAAACATGCCTCCTTTCCTAACAGAAGGTGTCACTTATCTACTACCGAAAAACCCTGAAAGTGCAAATGACCCAGCCAGTGGCGCAGCCAGGATTTAGTTTTGGGGGGGCTGAACTAAACAATTCTTGATGATACACCAAATACGAAACTTTCAAAAAAAAAAAAGAAGAAAGGAATAACGAAGAAATTTAATCTTTGGGGGGGGGGGGGCTGCAGCCCCAAAGCCCCCCCCCCTGGCTGCGCCAGTGGACCCAGCAACGTATAGACCAGTAATTTGCCTTCCAACTATGTATAAGCTCATAACATCTTGCATCACTTGGCGAATATACTCCCACTGTGAACGAAATGGAATAATTGCCTCCGAACAAAAAAGATACTCTAAAGGTGCAAGGGGATCGAAAGAGCAATTGATAATTAACTCTATAATTTGCAACCACTTCCATGAAAAAGATGGTTATTTATTATACAAGGGAAAAAGGTATAAGATTTTAGCTCGAGGTTATGTTGTCTCTTTACGTGAAGCGGAGGGCGACAAAAAGCCGAGAGCTAAAATCTAATATTTTTCCCGTGTATAATACACTATTTTTTTGTGACAGGAAAAACGACCATTTAGTAGTGAAAGAAATATAACTGTTCACGAAATTACTTTTTTTCCCCGGGAAAAAAGTGAGTACTTTTTTCCGGCTACATAGAGAATCATTTTTTTGGCAGGGAAAAAAGTAATTTCGTAAAAAGTCATATTTTGTGACCTGTCAAGAGATATAAAATGTCACATTTCTTCCCGTCACAGAAAAAAGAAATTTGTTCATGGCGTATCAGGACTACAAAAAAGCCTTCGACTCTATGCCGCATGAATGGCTCATAAGAATATAGGAGATCTATAAAGTTGATCCGAGAATATAGTAGGCTTTCTCAAAATCGCTATGTCAACTTGGAGCACTAACATCGAAATCAGTGGAACAAACACTTAAACGGGTTCACTGTCCATCATGGAAGGTTTTGCATGGCAATGAATCCACTATCGAACCTTTTTGATTCATCTGGGAAGGGATTCAAAAGGCAATACACGCAAATTATTAATGAACCATTTACTGTATGTCGATGATCTAAAACTGATGACAGGGAACAGACAACAACTGGAGTGTCTACTTCTACTTGTGGAGGTTTTCCAAAGATGTCGGTATGGAATTTGGACTGGACAAATATCGTTCCCTAAATATAGCAGGGGGTAAAATACAACAGACACCTCTCGTCTTGTCCAACGTAGAGGAAATAAAGGCAATGTTAGCAGGAGATCTATATAAATACTTAGGAATGAAACAATGTCAAAAGATCAACGTGTGATGAAGGATGAGCTTACAGCTGAGTTCACCAGAAGAATGAGAAGCATTCTGAAAACGAAACTGAAGAGCAGAAATCTCACAAAAGCTGTTACCACCTACGCTTGCTCAATTCTCACCTACTCTTTCGGAATAGTGAAGTGGAGTAATATAGATCTCGATAGCCTTCAACGGAGAATGAGAACACTGTGCACAAGGGCCAATAAGCAGCCCCCTAAATGCTGTGTTGAAAGAACAATGATTCCTAGAACTCAAGGCGGGCAAGGATTTCTGGACATTAGACAAATGGGGACCGAACAGATAAACAATTTGAGAAGATACTTCATGTACAAAACAAACACATCGGACTTCCATGAGATACCGCGTGAAGCAGATGATTCGACACGTCTGCGGCTAAGCGAATGTCCTTTACGCCAAGCAACAGAGCTACAAGTGATTAGTTTTTTGACAAAAATACTACCTGGACGCCACCTGCGCCATTCCGTGCAGGACAGTCCGTAGTTTATTCCCACCATGTTTTAAACACGGAAATGCCATTTTTTTATTTGTTATTAACAAAAAACAACAAAAATACGCGTTCTTTTTAGTTTTTTCGTTGCAAAATGGAAACTATTGATAACGTTGCAATGGGATGAATTGTAGAGAATTACATTGTGAAGAGAATGGTGGGTCAAACGATCCGATCGAATGATTGAAACTGGAGAAAAGCGGAAAAAACCGGAAAATTGCGTGTTTTTCTTTTAACTCATAACTCTGCCATTTTGCAATATTAAGAACTGAAACTTCACACGATAGTAGCTATTGACGTGCAATTCATGTGTGCCAAAATTGGATTCGGTCGGATAAATAGTTTTCACATAATTCCCATTTAATTTTTTTGGACATATTTTCGCGGAGAGCTGGATGCGTTTGAGGTCATCCGATTGAAATTAAAAAAATTGATCTGGAAAGAAGACGTGATCAGTAACAAAACGTCTATTCTGATTTTTCAATAAAACGCCTTTAAGTGTGTTGAAAACTAGTGAGAACATGGGGGAAAACGGCCGACCGAGCGAGAGCGGTCGAGTGGAGAGGAAATAAGCGAATCGAAGGGAAACGTATATGTGTACAAAATTTGGTGCGCTGTCCGCGCAACAATTCTTAAACTCGGCGACCGTTGGCTTCCGCGGCGTTTCCCCTCGATTCGCTCATTCCCTCACCACTCGACCACTCTCGCTTGGTCGGTCGTTTTCCCTCATGTTCTCACTAGTTTTTAACACACTTAAACGCGTTTTATTGAAAAATCAGAATAGACGTTTTGTTACTGATCACGTCTTCTTTCCAAATCAATTTTTTTAATTTCAATCGGATGACCTCAAACGCATTCAGCTCTCCGCGAAAATATGTCCAAAAAAAAATTCAAATGGGAATTATGTGAAAACTACTTATCCGACCGAATCCAATTTTGGCACACATGAATTGCACGTCAATAGCTACTATCGTGTGAAGTTTCAGTTCTTAATATTGCAAAATGGCAGAGTTATGAGTTAAAAGAAAAAACACGCAATTTTCCGGTTTTTTCCGCTTTTCTCCAGTTTCAATTATTCGATCGGATCGTTTGACCCACCATTCTCTTCACAATCTAATTCTGTACAATTCATCCTATTGCAACGTTATCACTGCATCAATAGTTTCCATTTTGCAACGAAAAAACTAAAAAGAACGCGTATTTTTGTTGTTTTTTTGTTATTAACGAATAAAAAATGGCATTTTCGTGTTTAAAACATGGTGGGAATAAACTACGGACTGTCCTGCTCGGAATGGCACAGGTGGCTTCCAGGTAGTATATTTGTCAAGGAAATATCTCTATTGCTTGGCCTACTTATGAAATTTTCACACAGACAACGAGTGATAAAATTCAAAGATGGAGAGAAAAGCCCTTACATGAAGGACACCTGAACAAGGTCTCCCAGGTACATGTCGATATTCCTGCGTCCAACTACTGGCTGACTTCTGGAAGATTGTTTCCTGAAACAGAAGGTTTCCTCCTTGCCATTCAAGATCAAGTGGTGCAAACTGAAAACTATCAGAAATATGTACATCATGAAGGACAGCAGACTCACCGATGACAAATGCCGTTGCGGGTGCAAAACATCAGAAACAATCCAACATATCACAGGAATGTTGTCTGGAACAGAATATAAAGCCGGCATGATGCAGTATGTAAAATACTTCATCAGGAGCTCGCCATTCAACTAAAGATTCTACAGTCTGAATCAATTCCATACTTTAAATATCAACCAGAAATAATATTGGAGAACGATCATTACAGTTTATACTGGGACCGTACATTACTAACGAACCTAACAGTTGCTTATAACAGATCAGATATAATTCTTGTTGTAGCAGAGTTAACTTTGGAAGAGATTACTTTTAGAAATCTATGAATATCAGGAATCAATCAAAACGACATATTTATACAATACTAATTTTAATCGACTACATCATACACGTTCTAGAAGGAAGAAACATAATGAGATGCGCTTGCGCATAGCCAATAATAATTGAACATTATTAGGCGGGTGTTTTCAAATAAATGAATACATATTTTGATATATCCAACACTTGCTAAGGTCAATCTAATGTATCTAAATATGCCTTCAACTTTGAAATAGGGGCAACGCTGCAATCACATCGATTAACTCAGCGTTTCCCAACCTTTCAGTATTCGCGGCCCAATTTTCAATCTCAAATTCCATCGCGCCTCCCTTCACTTAGTAAAGTGGTTCTAATTCGAGCCATGCAAAAACCGTTTGGGGCAGGGGCGGGTTGTTGTCGCCCCCCTTGAATTCATTCGCCCACACAGGTTGGGAAACGCTGACTTAAGTGGATCGATGCGCGCCAAGCCAGCCTACCTTTGAAATCTATCCAGAGCAGATGATGATGATGATGATGAAGAAAAATGTATCCGTTCATAACCAGACATCCACTGGATTTCACTGAAATAGACCGTGAAATAGGCCTATCGGTATAATACATTAAAAAAACCAAGAAAAGCCCTCAGCAGGAGCTTTTGAGCTTAAGTTCATTGGTGGAACAATAATAATAATAGAACAGAGGTTTAACGCGTACATCGCCATGAATATTGAAAAACAATAAAGTGAAAGCAGAGAATAATATTAATCGATATAAATCAACCAATATTAAACTCATACTTCGGAGCTAAAATCGTCCTTGTTCGAGACACAATGCAAGGAAGTGGTATCAACCAGAGCACCTATGGATGGCCATTTCGTCCTTATTAGGACTCATCAGCAAAGGATAGCTCTGAATGATAAAAGGTATTTCTTTGACCTTACAGCGAAACGGCGTCCCCTTTAAGGTATTATCCCACACAACAATGCCATAACAGAAACACCGAAAGTCACTGAATGCATGTTAAAAATACCGAAAACGCCATCTCTTGTTCCATACGAAAACCTTCTTTCATAGCATGAATCTCGAAATGGCCATCCATAGGTGCTCTGATTGATAGCACTTCCTTGCATTTTGTCTCGAACAAGGACGAAGTTAGCTCCGAAGTATGAGTTTAATATTGGTTGATTTATATCGATTAATATTATTCTCTGCTTTCACTTTATTGTTTTACAATATTCATGGCGATGTACGCGTTAAACCTCTGTTCTATTATTCACTTCTAGTCACCTGACGTTACCCGAGCGCTCCTCGTTGTAGACTGAAGACGGAAAATTTTGCGATATGCAAAAACGCTTCAGTCAAGGCCATTTGTTGCCTTGACTGAAGCGCTACTTTGTTCGAGATTCATGCTATGAAAGAAGGTTTTCGTATGGAACAAGAGATGGCGTTTTCGGTATTTTAAACATGCATTCAGTGTCTTTCAGTGTTACTGTTATGTCATTGTTGTGTGGGATAATACCTTAAAGGGGACGCCGTTTCACTGTAAGGTCCAAGAGATACCTTCTATAATTCAGAGCTATCCTATGCTGATGAGTCCCAATAAGGACGAAATGGCCATCCATAGGTGCTCTGATTGATACCACTTGCTTGCATTTTGTCCCGAACTAGAACGAAGTTAGCTCCGAAGTATGAGTTTATTATTGGTTGATTTATATCGATTAATATTATTCTCTGCTTTCACTTTATTATTTTTCAATAATAATAATATTAGGTACCTTAAAATTTTATATGAGATTTGAGATTGATTATCACTATACAGGCTAAGTCTTTGTCTTGTACAAATATTTTAACCGTAGATTCCTGAGGTCAAAAGAAACACTTTTTTCCTCTACCATTTTTTCCTATTCGGCCTGGTTAAAAAGATACAGGCTGTTGAAAATCCATGAAAAACATAAATTTTCAGTAATATCTCGCAAACGCGTTCTTCAAATGAAATGATTTTTGGAACATAGTTTTTCATGAATATGATTAATCTTTCCCGAATACAAAATTCCGAGTAGTTCGATGTTGAAAGAAAAAATCTCAGAAATTCCCTATGTTGTCACTTTGACAAATTTCAAGAATAATTCGAGAATTTGTTATCTGGAATGATGATAGGTGAGAGAACTAGCGGATTTTCTTTAAAAATGGGGTTACAATGAATGAGCTCACCTCTATACTTCTTCAGTGTAAATCCGTATCTATTTAAGCAAATTTCCACACCACTTTCGAAGTATTGCAATTTTGTTTCGTTGAGCTTTGACATACGTTGATCCAAATTTACATTACGTTAGAATACGTTCATTTCTCATTTATTCATCATATTTATTACTACTAAAAAGACCTTAATAAAGTTATTATTCATGAAGTTTGCGTATGATTTTGAAAAACATAGTAATTATTTTGAAATGTAGGGAATCAAAAAGAGCTGGATAATAAAGGAGCATCTTCTTTTTCTCTCTATAGAGGAGTTGCGAACACAAAAATGTTCAAAACGAACCACAGAACACCGATGTCAAAGAATCTAGTGTCACGTCTGTCACTTTCACATGCGGACACCCCTTGAAATTCAATCGCCCCAACTGCTTTTTATGAACCTGAAATGTCATGCGTGTTGCGAGTGTTTAGTAGGCAACTCGCACTTATTTTATGGTTGAGTTGTTGTTTTGATTTCGGAAACTCTTGCACGGAAGATTTCAAGAGATATTGGAAATGAATGCTATAGCTAAAACAGGTGGTTTAAAAGTTAATCCGATATAATCGAAAATGAAGTATACATCAAGAAGAGATTATTCTGTTTTCATCATCAGCAAAATTTGGATAAATCAATCATTGCATTAAAAAATAGACAACTGGTATTGAAAAAGTGACCAAGAAACGAAAGACGAAGAACCCAGGACCCAGGAGAAGAAAAACCCGAACACCTCAGAGCTCTGAACCTTCTGAACTCTGCACTTATCATGAAAAGCAAACATGGTCCATACAAGGTATCGCAATAATCTAGATGAGACAGAACCAGAGACTCACATAGCATGATTTTGATACTTTTACTCAAGATTTCCCGTTGTTTATAAATCAATCTTTAATTCATATAGACTTTTTGAATGCGAAAGCAAATATGTTCAGAAAATCTTAACCCATGATCAACACATAGTCCCAGATTTCTTATACAATCAGACATCTGCACAACCTCTCCACCAGTAGTAATAAACCTATTCGCAGCCTAAAACTTTACTCTTCATCTTCTAGGACCGAATAAGATGGCAACGGTTTTGTTTGCATTAAGTTTCAAAAAATGTTTTTGTGACACTACCAAAATATTGTTCAAATCATAGTTCATGTCTGTGAGTGCTTGATCATTTTCATCAGGAGAAAAATATAAATACATCTGACTATCATCAGCAATAATGAACACAGCAGGACAGTATGTATGTACCTTGAAAACTGGGAGATGTAAATGATAAAAGTATTGGCCCTAATATGGATCCCTGAGGTACGCTCCTACAAAGCTCCAAAAAAGATGAGATAAAGTTCTTATGATATGTAGCCTGAAATCTTTTATCGAGATAAGCCTCAATTAGTGCGATTGCACAGTAAGGGAGACCAATATGTGCCAAAACAGCCAAAAGCATAGAATTGTCTTTAGTATCAAAGGCCTTACAATAATCGAGGAGTGCTTACATTGTCAATTGACCTCCATCAGTGGCCTTGAGTATGTCATTACTAATATAAAGCAGTGCTGTTACACAACTATGACACTCTATACAGGGTGAGTCTTTTACTTGTACATATATTTTAACCGTATATTCCTGGGGTCGAAAGAAACACTTTTTTCCTCTGCCATTTTTTCCAATTCGGCCTAAATAGGAAGATATAGCCCTTTTTTGTTTTCAGAATGAGCTATGCCGCCACTGGTAAACTAACCACTGAATTTTTGCAAGTACGAGATATAGCATTCAAACCTTTGAAATGAGCTATTGTATCAAAGAACGAGTAGATATACCATTCGAAATTTTCAAATAAGCTGCTGTATCAAAGAAAGAAATATGAACTCACTTTTTCAATACCAGTTGTATATTTTCTAATGCAATGATTGATTCATCCAAAATTTTGCTAGTGATGAAAAGCAGAATAATCTCTTCTTGATGTACTATATACTTCATTTTTGATTATATCGGATTAACTTTTAAACCACCTATTCTAGCTATAGCATTCATTTCCAATATCTCTTGAAATCTTCCGTGCAAGAGTGTCCGAAATCAAAACAACAACTCAACCATAACACGCATGACATTTCAGGTTCATAAACACCAGTTGGGGCAATTGAATTTCAATGGGTGTCCGCATCATAGAACAAACTTTTCTCTATGGTCCGCATGGTGAAAGTCACAGACGTGACACTAGATTCTTTGACATCGGTGTTCTGTGGTTAGTTTGTTTTTCAAAATCATACGACTTAATGAATAATAACTTATTAAGGTCATTTCAGTAGTAATAAATATGATGAATAAATGAGAAATGAACGTATTCTAACGTAATGTAAATTTGGATCAACGTATGTCAAAGCTCAACGAAACAAAATTGCAATACTTCGAAAGTGGTGTGGAAATTTGCTTAAATAGATACGGATTTACACTGAAGAAGTATAGAGGTGAGCTCATTCATTGTAACCCCATTTTTAAAGAAAATCCGCTAGTTCTCTCACCTATCATCATTCCAGATAACAAATTCTCGAATTATTCTTGAAATTTGTCAAAGTGACCACATAGGGAAAATTGAATTCTGTGAATATTTTCGACAGAGTTGCATTCAGCCAAAGTATCCAATTTTTCGAATTTCTAAGATTTTTTTTTCTTTCAACATCGAAGTACTCGGAATATTGTAGTCGGGAAAGATTAATCATAGTCATGAAAAACTATATTTCAAAAATCATTTCATTCGAAGTAATCGTTTGCGAGATATTACTAAAATGTATGCTTTTCATGGATTTTCAACAGCCTGTATCTTTTTAACCAGGCCGAATCGGAAAAAATGGTAGGGAAAAAAAGTGTTTCTTTTGACCTCAGGAATCTACGGTTAAAATATATGTACAAGTCAAAGACTCACCCTGTATACCCAGATTGAACAGATGATATAATCCTCTGGTCCTTTAAATAGTTCTTCTGTTGACTAGGAATTATTTTCTCGAGAATCTTTGACAGTGTGAAAATATACTTATGGGGAGCAGGTCTTTCATTTCTTTAGGTGTTGCAACCTTACACAGGGATATCACTAGAGCTCTCTTTCACTGCTCAGAAAAAACAGAATGGTTCAGACAAAAATTCAGTATATGCGTTATATGTGGTAGTATATGAATTACACATATTTTTAAGGTGTCGATATTGATGCCATCACTGCCAACAGATTTAGTCCTTACCGAGTTGATAATATTAAGAACTACCAGCTCATCAACGTCTTCGAATTTGAAAGAAATGTTCGTCAAACTGTTTCCTCGATCAGAGTAAAAAGACATGAGCTCACAATCAGGTGCAAAATAGGTGTTGAGTTAATGAAAAAGCTATTAATTTCATTCAAAAATCCAAAATCCGTTTCTTGTACTACGCCTTAATAATACGACCATCAGCAAATACTCGATACATATAATATTATTCTATTTATCTAGAGAGAAGTATTTACCGATACAATTTCTTGGTCCTTCCCCAAATGGTATGTATGTGAGAGGATGTCTTGCAGCTTGATTTTCTCTCGAAAATCTCTCAGGGTCAATTTGTCCGGATCAGGATAATAACTGGGATCTTTATGCAATCCATCCACAGAAAAGTATAGTCTTTGTCCCTTTTTTATTTCTAGATTCAGCTTTACTATCCTGTAGTCATCTACAGCTTTTCGCAAGAGAAATCCAAGTACTGGGTATTTTCTCAGAGTTTCTACAAATACAAACTTTGAAATGATTTATTTCACAAAAAATAGGACTTTCGAAATTGTAGATTTTGAATATACAAACCTGATACCACCATGTTCAGATATTTCATTTGTAATAGTGCTTCATAAGTTATTTTTCCTTCCGAAGTAGCTAGGGCTCCATCGATATCTTGATGTAATTTTCTTTGAATGTCTTCGTTTGCAGCACACTCGTACAAAAGCATAATCAAAGCAGAAGATGCCGTTTCACTACCAGTAAAGAAATAAGTATAAGCTTGGGCGACAACTTCATCCATTGTCAAGCAATTTTCTATTCCATCTGCAATTAGATAATTTTTAGTGTAAGAATCTATTAAAGCTCTTTATAGAGATGTTCGATTTATAGTCATATTTCTTATTTTAATATTTTCCTCATCGGCTATCGAAATTTGTTGGAAAGAACTTTAGACTTGAACAATTTTGTCTAAAATATAACAAAATTTGCTGTGTCGTATACTTTGAATTGTTTTTCAGGATGCATCAAATACGTGTTTCCAATTGCCTTTGTCGAAATTTACTATTTTGCTGATGATGTGTTTCCGAGATACTCTTGCAAGTTTTCATGAAATGTGTTAATAAAAAAGCTTCTACTTGAATGAGAAGCCTTGTCGCGCTTTATCATTTTAAAATATCTGATCACTGAAGTTTGTTTATCTTTAGAAGTGTTGGTCTCGATTTTTCTTATGATTTGTGTTCTGTCCTTCAGAACAGAAAATGAAACAGGAATTTTCAATTCATAAATGACCAGTGTGAAACTGACGGCTGTCAAGATATTCAAATTTGAATACTTGATTTTTCGATATTGATAAGCAGACTAGAGCTACTGACTCTCAAGTTGTTTCTTGAGAATAGAAATTGATTTGGTGGAAAAACAATCGTCATGTTTCAATATTGTGGCAATTCGTAATTTTAATCGTCATAAACTAATAATTGTGCTTCCTTTACCACCTGCGGAGAAAGAATGTGAGATGCTGTATCGTGCTAATGTAACTTGTCACTTCAATCGAAGATACACCATTCAACCCAAATTGCCAAAAATATAGTCGTTGGTATCAAAGACTTACAACTGCATTCAACATATTCGATATCAAAGACGATACAGCAAAGAAGCAATACGTACTACATTATGTTGAAGCTGAAGTCTACAACAAACTGTGCGACCATTTTACTCCACTTGATCCAGAAGCTCGTACATTATCAGAACTGAACGAAGCCCTTAAACTAATGTTTGAGCCCACACAATTGGAGATTTCAGAAATATTCAAGTTCAATAAAAGGTACCAATTAGAGGGAGAATCTGTTAGGGAAGACGAACTTCAGTTGAAGAAATTATCAGCGAATTGCAACTTTGGACAGTACTTGAATACAGCAATCAGAAATCAATTTGTCTGTGGACTAAGGAATACTAGAATACAAAGTCATCTGTTGGAAATCAGGGACCTTACACTCAGCAAGGCCGTGGAAATTGCCATCACAATGGAAACCTCCATTCGAGATGCTGAACTCCTACATACACCGAACAAATCATTCGTTCAAGCAGTCCATCCAACCAGAAAGTATCCAATTGGGAGGAAAACCAGTCGGTCTTCGTCTACACATCAGCTAGGGTGGAACTACAGGCTTTGCAAAAAAGCAGATAAGTACCGGGTTTTTCACTATAATTTGACCCCCCTTTTAACTTCGTTACTAAAGGAGATACAAAAAAATGCTTCATATAAAAGTTTCACCAAATCAAGTGAGGTTTTTTGATATGAGTCCAGAAACTGAAATATATACAGGGTGGCCAACATATCGATGGCAACTTCATTTTTTCAAACGGAACACCCTCTATATTTTTCCATGTTTGGCTAGCTCTTTTTACCTTGAATTCGAATATGTAACATATGTTGGTCTATCTCTTTTATTCTGAGAACCACAGAGTTTCAAACTTTAAGAACCACCTGCCAAGATCTCTGTAATCATTTTACAAGTGGCAGAGTGCGTTTACTAAAAATGATCATTTTTGGAGCTATTATAACGTCAATGGGATATACAGGGTGAAGAATATTGAATGCAACTATATTTTTTTAAATGCGATACCCTGTCCTGTATATTCTTCCATTTCTTCCTTCTTCTGATAGGCTATTTCCTCCTGATCTCGAATATAAATGCATATGTGATGTGTCTCTTCAATTTTCACAGTTTCAAAGTTTTTAAATGATGACACCGAATAAAAAAATATGTGAACTACCTACGAGATTCTTCATATCCAAACAGTCTACTTAAAAGTATTATTTTAGAATGAATACTTAACAATTACTTTACCAATGAAAAATGATAAACTATAGTAGTAGGTATGGTAAGAATTACATCAACTGAAGAAATTGCTCAAAATGACCACCTTCATTCAATACACATACCTAGTTCATATAGTTGTCTTAAGTTGTTTAGACTATTTTTATAGCATTATTACCTATTGATTTTATCTTATTATCACAGAAACTGCATTATAAACAGAAAATACCGTAGCAATTGGCGCCCAACATACCAACCAGTTCACTATTCAGCAGTTGTACAGGACAGTGTTCACTATATCCATTGAAGCCAGGACACACTATTCTGATTTCTGAAGAAGGATCCATCTATGCTTGAGGAACACCATCAGTTTGAGCTGTGAAGTTTTTCGGTTTTGGTGAGACGCTTTTCTTTTCTCTATTGGACCATTTTTTTTTCTTTTACTTGTGACTTTTACACTGGATAGACACATTTATCAACCATGGCTAGCATGTTTTTGAAAATTGAACCTGATCGATTAATTAGGGAGGAACTCGAATATGAAATTTCTTTAAGGGGTTTGAAGACTGAAGGTTCAGTATCAGAATTGGTTAAAATTTTGAGAGGGTTGTTGAAATTAGAGTCAGAGGGTCAATCATTCAAAGAATATTATAACTTTGATGCGAAAACTGAATTAGACATATGTTCTACCAAAATCCGTGAAATTGAAGTTCATCTCAAAGAACCTTTTTCGAGTTCTATGCAACGTAAAATTAGAACAAAATTGAGTCATTTAATGGGTAGATTGGACAGAATCAAACCATCCGATGATGATAAGTCTTCATGTGAGTTAAGATCTAAATTACTTACTGCGGGTTTGAGGTTAGTTTCTATATATGAGAGTAAATTATCTTCCGATTCTGGAACTACAAAGTCAATGCCTGCCGAAGTAGAGTTCGAACAAAGTTTGTTGAATCAAAAAGCTGGGAGTTCAACACCCACACATAATTTGTCTCCTAATATTTCTGCTGCAGTGCAAAATACTAGTTTAACAACAGCAACGAACATGCTGCAAAATTTGAATATAGCTGATCCTAGAATTCCTTTGAAAAGTTTTGGAATAAAATATTCGGGTAGGAATGATTCTCTAAGTTTGAATGCTTTTTTTGAGGGAGTGAATGATGTAATGGAAACAAGAGGATATTCAGAAGAATGTTCAAAATCGCGTCGGAACTATTCGAGGGTGAGGCATTAGTTTATTATAGAGCCGTAAAAACATAGCTCATGATTGGAAAGAGCTTATTGGTCTTTTTCGAGAAGAATTTTTCAGAGACGGAGACAGAAAAATCTTTGAACAAATTAAAGGAAGAACTCAAGGTGAAACAGAAACTATAGCTATCTATGTGGCTTATATGCAAAACTTGTTCAATAGATTGTCTTTCTCGGTCGATGAAAAGTTAAGTTAGAGTTAATTAAAGATAGAATTAGGCCAGAATATAGATTAGGATTCGGATTAATAGATGATATCGATTCTCTCGAGATGTTGATCAAACTGGGTCGTAAACTAGAAGATAATAAACGTTATGTTAGTAATTTTATTCCACCATCGTCGAATAAACATGCTATTGAAGTTGATTTGGAATATAAACGGGAATCAACTAGAAGTAAATTGAGTAATTTGGAGACTGAAAAACAAGTTAGTTTTCGTGATTCTCCACCAGGTAATTCAAAGTCGAAAAGTGAACAATATGACAGTAGTAATAGGTTCAGGAACAGAAGAAGATCGAATTCAAGAAATAGAAATAGGTCGAGTTCGCGAGGTAGTACTAGATCTAGGGATTCTTCAAAAAATAGACATTGTTATTCAGAAGTTAATTATAATAAAAGTGGACAATGTTCAAGTAATTTATATAGAACTCAGAATAAATCTTATCCTAATAACGATCACTCACGTTTTAATGAAAATAGAACTTAAAATATAGACAAAAAAGTTTCGCATAAAAGTAAAAGACCTATAACAATGAACGATAGGACTACAGGTCAGAATTCTTCTCAAGACTGATCAGTTATTTGCTTCAAGTGTCAAGGTAGAAACCATTTAGCTAGACATTGCACAGTAAAGTCGATTCGATGTTTCAATTGTGGTAGGTTTGGATTTACAAAGTTAACTTGCCCCGATTGTAATAATTTAAACTACTAAAGAAGTCAAGTGTAGACCGAGCTTCGACTTCGGAACGTCCATCGGTTAATCAACATAAAACTACTGATGATGAACATAATATAAATTCAGATACTTTAGATTTTGTTTGTTCTAAAGAAGAAATCGAACTTTTCAATAATAAATATAAACCTGTTTTGAATTATATTTTAGATGGAGTTTCAGGAGGAGAATGTCCATATATTTCAGTTAACATTTATAATAGAGAATTTAAAGGATTATTAGATTCAGGAGCAAATCAAATATTTATTAATGAATCCACTTACGGATATTTACATCAATTAGACATAACTTTGAATACGGATAATGTATCGTCATGCGTTTTAGCTAATAATCAAGAACTCAAATGCTTGGGATTTGTTAATATACCCATTACTTTGGAAAATAAAACACATATCTTTAAATGCTTTGTTATATCTGACTTGCGTCATAGCATCGTCTTGGGAACTGTTTTTTGGATTAAGATGGGCATAGTTCCGGATTTAAGGAAAGGGTATTGGAGTTTTAGCAAGGAACAATCTTTCTCTGCTGATTGTCTGAATTCTTTACAGGCGGCTGAAGATTTAACACATTCGCAAAAGGAAAACTGAATATAATCGTCGATGGTTATTTTGATAAGATGAAAATGTTTAAACTGGTTGCGTAAAAAATATAGAACATGAAATAATAACAAGTAGTAACCTATAAAATCAAATATTATCCTGTGAGCCCTTACATGCAGGCTAAAATTAATGAAGAAGTAGACAAAATGCTCGATTTGGATGTTATAGAACAGTGGTTGGAGTTCACCAATCCTTATGGTCCCGAAGAAAGATAAACTCTTATAGATTTTGTGTAGACTTTCGGAAACTCAATGCCGTAACCGAGAAATGTGCGTACCCTTTGCCGCATATATCTTCAATTCTTGACAGTTTAGGTAATGCCAATATCTAACTTCTTTGGATATAAAAAATGCGTATTGGCAAATAAACTATCTGAAAAAAGTAAGCAATATACAGCCTTTACAATTCCTGGCCGTGGTTTGTATCAATTTAAAAGATTAGCATTTGGCTTAACCAACGCACCTGGTACTTTTCAAAAAATAATAGACGTCCTCTTGCCGAATTTTCGGGTTATGTTTTCAGATATTTAGACGATATATAGTATATAACATTACTAG
>JACDNR010000701.1:0-58175 GCA_013421045.1 Propylea japonica
TGAAGTTCAGACTACTGAAAATAATATTTATGGAGCATTACATGGGTAAGTAATCAATCAGAATCCATTCAAATTGATAATTTGATGAAAACTCTGATTTCAACAGGTTTTTGGAGATATTCATGTGGAGACTTTTCAACCCTTTTTACCATTTTGATATTATTTTCAATCTGTCTAAGGTTGGAAGGCTGAGTAACAAAGTAGCAAAAGAGTTGAATAATCTGACACATAAAGTAAGTACACATTTTCGAAGAGTAAGCTATTTCAAAGTATTCAAAACTCACCAGAAAGCGTAACTAATGAATCGCCATGAAAAACATTTCCTTGAAGCGACCCAGTATAATACAATAAAAAGACATTCAATGAAGTTGAGAAAAGTAGGTAGACAGTTTTTTTGTGGTGATAAACACTTATAGTATATTCTTTCATTAAGGTTCAGTAGCAATAATTTATAATGATTTATTTGTTTAGTTTAATCTTTGGGCATCGATTTCGGTTCAACCTACAAACCATCATCAGGCTAGCTGAAAGTGTGAATATAATAATGAATTCTAGAGTTCATTTCACCAAAAGTTGTGATAATTGAGATTAAGTTCTAGTATATGCAATTCATTCTTACTCGCCGTATAAAGAGGTAATTAATTTAATTTTTAATTAAAAACCAAGGTTACATTGTATTGTACTGATTTTATGTCTGTACAAAACCAAGTTTAGAAAGACATTTGGAATCACCACAATATGACCCAGACTGCATATCGTACTTGTATCCTTTAGAGAAAGAGTTGAAAGTTTTTAGATATTAAAACCTTTATAAGCGGCCTACAGACGATCTAGTTGAAGACTAAGTTGTAAACATGGCGTGTTGACGACTAAGTTCAACGTCTGTAGGCTGGTTGGTAGTTGATATACCAGGTTGAAGACTAGGTTGATCCGAGATAAACTCGGTTTGATATTTGGTGGCCCTAGCCCGATGTTGACGACGAAAGGAGAGCGTCCACCTATCGGCAGCGAACGAAGCGGACGAAGCAGATTTTAGAATTCTTTGTATAGAAACTAATGGAAGCGCGTCCACCTACCCGCGCCGAACGAATCGGATTCTATACAAAGAATTCTAAAATCCGCTTCGTCCGCTTCGTTCGCTGCCGATAGGTGGACGCTCCCCTTAAGTTGGAGCGTCTGTGTGATAGTTATCAACTAGGTTGACAACACTAGTTGGAATTCTACCTTTACTTGCAGAGTGAACATTGCAGAGCGTATTCAATATTCGTCATACGTATCTACCCGAATTATGGAAAATAAAATCCGAGGTATATGAAAAAAACACCCTGGACAGGGGCTTTTGGGCGCTTGTTCATTGGTGAAGCAATAATGCTCAAAAATTCTGTATGGAACTTGATATTCATGCAATGTAAATGAATGCAAAATCTCAGCATGCTTGGAATTATATTCTGAAAATTATTCAAAAAAATTAAATATGTAAAAAATCAATAGTTAGAAGAAAATTAAATTTTATGATTCAGATGATGCGATTCACTTGAAAATTCGCATGAACATTTACTATATCAATCTCATTCACAAAATGAATTTCACTCGACGGATATCTTGTTATGGAAATATAAAGATTTCTCGTTACACTATTCCTATTGAATTTTTTATGGGTCTGTTTACACTATGGCCACAAAATTTTGCATGAGGCTTATTATGAGCATTTTGGATGTGGCCGACAAATTATATTTCGAATGGTTTCATTTTGAGATATTAAGGAACAGATATTTGGAATAGTTATATTGCATTTAACATCCTGTACGATTTGGATGGTTAACAAACTTAACAGTGCCATTTGAGAACCCGAGCTCACCCTGAAAATCTCAAGTCTCCAGGATTCGTCATCAGGTAGTCGAGTCCTCTCGTTTGAGACCATTTTCGGCTCAAAATTCGAAAAGTTCTTTCATTAAACCGAAATAGGAAAATTGAGACCGATTTTTTGTACAACTCCTTCGTCCAAAGTGAGTCCAGAGTGTGCTGCACCTCATTGTCGCATATATCGTTTTAAATAACATATAATAAGATCTTTCTCCATTTTCGATAATTCCTCCGAATCAGCCGACTAGTTCACCCCGACGGAAAGCAACGCTGAAAAATGATGTTTTCAACTTGGTTGACAACCGCTATTTCGCTTTCGTTTAGTATATATTATATCTATTCTTTTGAAATCAAGAGCTGACAACCTAGTTGACAACATAGTCCTCAACTTACTTGATCGTCTGTAGGCCGCTTATAAAGCGTAGACGTCAACGATACATATGGTACAACACGTTGCCATTTCTCCAAATTTCTTATAATAATTTGCTATCGAAAATTCTTCTAGCATTGTGATGTCATTGGTGTACCTCTTAGAACCTCAATATTTCACTCTCCTAATTTGAGATACCCTCTATTTTTCAGATTGTAAGTCAGCAGAAAGAAGTTTTCGAACAGAAGATACACGGGATTTACACTTTGGAACAAGGTGAATTGATGTTTCTATAAACATTAGTGGAATAGTTAGTCCAGAGATATTCAACCTAGATAAGTCCTGATTTCTATTTCCCATCGATATATGATCAAATTCATGAGAAAGGCTGAAAATTGTTTTCTGGTTATGTGATTGAGAATGTTATGAAATATGAGTATCGGTAAAAAACATCGTTTATACGATTGACCATGAGTGATATCGATTGAATGAACATCGATCATTTGATGAAAACATCGATCTTCGGAATCAATCGACTAATCGATAGCTATCCCTAGTTGAAAAATTTAAGAAAAGCCTTGAGCAGGCGCTCGTTCATTGGTGGAGCAATAAGACCGTTTCCTCGAAATTTTAAATGGGACTTAAGATTGATACCAAATATATGAATGCAGAATCTCAGCACAATCGCAATTGTTTTCGGGAAATTATTCAGAAAATGAAATATGTAATAACTAAATAACTCAAAAAATTAAATTCTATGGTTCTGATGATGCGATCCATTTTAAATTTTACATGAACATTCAGTATATCATCGGATATCCTGTTATGAAAACAAATAATTTTTTTTTCAACATTTCAATTGAATTTTCTATGGTTCTGTTCACACAATGACGACAAAATTTTGCAAGAACAATAGGTATATCAGTCTTCATGCACAAAAGAAATTTCACCCGAATCAGATAACTTGTTTTGAAAATATAAAGATTCATTTTTCCAATATTCCAATTAAATTTTCTATGGTTCTGTTAACACTATGACCACAAAGTTTTGCATGAGGCTTACATGTGGCTGCAACATTTTATTTGGATTGGATTGAAAAATTTGGAATGACCATCTTTTTGGAACACCCTGTACGATTTGGCTGGTTAACGAACATAACCGAGCCATTTCGGAGTCAAAATCACCCAGAAAATCTCATGTCTCTAGTACCATTTCTTCGAAAGTTATCGTGCTAGGGGATGACTGGACGGACCCATAGACAGAATTGAATTTGACCATGAATTCTTCATCAGGGAGTCGAACCTTATCTTTTGAGACCATTTGCGGCTCAAAATTAGAAAACTATAGACATTTGGGGAAAACGACATCATCAGCTACTTGACTTGATGAATCCCAACTCGCGACCCAAAACCACAACATTTTGAAAATTGAAATTATGGTTCGTGGATTAAGCATGAGCAGATAATGCTGTCGAATCTTTTTGAGCGCTCGTTGTACTTGAACGAGTGCTATATCGTTTTGCACAAATGACTGTAATTCTCGAATTTTGAGCCGAAAATGGCCTCACACGAGGAATGACGAATTAATGGTCAAATTGAATTCTGTTCGTGGGGCCGTCAGTCCGGCCGTAAGCACGATAAATTCCTAAGAAATTGCCAAATCATACATTCCATAAAATAAGGTCATTCAAATTTTGTTTCTCAGTATCTCAGACAGAACGAAACCAATCGTAATGAAATGTTGCAGCCAGATGCAAAATGCTCTTAATAAGTTTCATGCAAAATTTTGTGGGCATAGTGAACACAGAATCATAAAAAAATTAATTGGAATATCCGATTCGGGTGAAATTTCTTTTGTGCATGAACTGATATACCTTATTTTTATGTAAAATTTTGTGGCGATAGTGTCTACAAAACTATAGAGAATTCAATTGGAATATTGAAAAGAAGAATTTTTATGTTTCCATAACAAGATATCCGATTCGAGTGAAATTTATTTTATGAATGAATATTCGAACAAAATTTCAAGAGGATCGTATCATAAGAACCATAAAATTATATTTGGTCTAATTCTTCTTTTACAAATTAATTTCTGAATAATTTCCCGAATAGAATTTTATTTGGTCAAATTATTTATCTTCAACATATTTCATTTTCTGAATAATTTCCCGAATATAATTCTGATTGTGCTGAGATTCTGCATATATATATTTGTTAACAATCTCAAGTTCCATATAAAATTCTGAGGTAATAATCTTATTGCTCCACCAATGAACGAGACATCAAAAGCTCTTGCTCAGGGCTTTTCTAGGATACTTTCATTCTTAAAATCCGTTTCGTGTTGTGCAGATCTGTTGCACAAATATTGGCTTGTTTGTCCGACAAAACGAATGACTGAAAAATAATCCTTTTTGATGTTATTCCAATAGTTATGAAATATCATTTTCAGACGACAACCAGCATAAATGTCTGTTGGATATGTTGCTAGAGGAATCTTATAAGAATATCCATTTTACCGAACAGCAGGTGATGGATGAAGTGGCGACCATTTTATATTCTGTAAGTCATATCGTTACCTTTATTATCAAGTTTGGTATCTTACAACATTTTGCAGGGTAGTCACACCACCGCAATCGCTTTATCCTACTGCTTTCTCACGTTAGCTCTGTATCCTGATTTTGGGGTGAGTGATTTTTTCAAATGAACACTGAAAGCTTCGTATCAAAGTTCCATAGATTTTTGGAAGGATCAATGACCTGAAGTTGATTAATTTATTCGCTCTCATTAAAAAGAAAAAGTGAAGGTACTTTCCTTCAATTCTCAATTTGTAAATTTCTCCTTATCTCTATACAGGTTTGGAAATTTACATTGAAAACATACAATCGGTGCTATTCTGTTCGCATATGGCTATGCATCTTCTTATCCAAACAATATTGCTTTCTACCAAATTCATAGCAATATGACTACCTACGGTATTGCGTATTCTGTTTCGGTTATGTTATAGAAATGGTGGTTATGAATTTTGACTTAGCAAAATTGCTTCAAGAATCGGCAATCCAAGAGCTGGCAACACTGTAATATATGATATTTGAACTACTATTTTGAGGTTTTGTTATGACATGTCTGTGTTTTCAAACACTTGTAATGAGAATTTGTATTGATAAACTTTCTTGAATACAATAGAATTAAAGTGACAGGAAAAACCCACCCATTAGAAATATACAGGAGGTGCATATCAAGTAGGTTGTACTCACAAAATTTATGAATGCAGTATAAAATGGGACAGTAATAATTTAATGCTTCTGAGTGATATACTTTCATACACAATTATTAATTAATGAGAACACATTCTCAGCATTCTACTATTTGACGCTGGGAAATTTTTACAAATAAATCACAGAATGAAGTTTTATTCTATGTTTGTTATCAATGAACATTTTCATACCATATCAAGAGAAACTTGAAATAAAGTGACATTTGTTCATTGAATATATTATGTTCCTGTTGAAAAGACTTTGTCGACAACATTTTTCGTCGAAAATGAATTTTGCTATATTTTTCCTCTGGACTCTTAAAAAGAATTTGAGAATATGAGAAATTTGTCATAATTCATAATTTCTTAGAAGAAAACAATTTCTTCTTTCTTCCCCATACTTTGATCCCATGTGCCGATAGATTTTTGAAACATGGCAAAGCCGAATCGTGGGCTAGTCCATGGACCACATTCGTTATGATTACATTCACATCAAATATCTGAAAAATAATGACTAAATAGAAAATAAGAAATAAATATGGAATTGTATTTACAGCTTGTACATTTATGCTGTGAAAATCCTTTCTATTTATGCTTTTTTCCATCCTCATCACTTGAAGGAAATTTTACATATCGGGATAATAAATTTAATGATATGAGGTCTTTATTTTATGTATTACTGTTCACATACTACTAGGCTCATTCCTAGATTGAGGTCCTCAACAACTGTAGTCTTATATCTGCCATAAGCAAAAAAGTTAGTTCATCAATATTTTTCTCTACTTTTCAATCATATCAGAAACGGCTTGTTCGTTCGATCGAAATATTTCGATTAACTTCTCTAGTGTCCCTCATATGTCGGTTTTGCGATCTCGGAATTCTCCTAAAATTGAATGTTCTGTAGTACGTCAGTTTAATTTTCATTGCAACACACTTACCTATTTTCGAGTCAGTTGAAAAACTAAAATGAAATAAATGTTTCTCTATCGTATTTATGATTGTTTTGGTCCTGGGCAGGGTGTTCCATAAAATATGACCATTCAAAATAAGTGTTCCTTAATATCACAGACAAACCGAAACCAATCGAAATGAAACGTTGCATCCACATGCATGATCCTCTAAGCCTCGCCCTCATCCAAAATTTTGTGGCCTTAGTGTACACAAAACCATGGAAAAATCAATTGTAATATTGAAGTGAACTACTTTATATTTCCTTGAAAAGATGTCTGATTTATCTGGTAAAAAAAACTTCATACGATCAGATGTCCTAAATGTCTGTCCTCTTAAGTTACAGGGTGATAAAGTTTTCAAAAATAAATAATTTTTTCTTAATATCTACAATACCACTTCAGATATTTCAATGAAATTTGTTATACATATACTATTAATCAAGGGGCATTTTTTAATAAATCACTTCTTTTTAATTTTTACCAGTGGCGTTCGTACGTAATTTGACCTGCCTATCTGGGCAGACATTGATGGTACGCCAAAGTTATTCTCTTGATTTTTTTCAATATGAACGGTTTCCGTTTAAAAAAAATGAAAACTGTTCCTCTGCATTGAAATAAATTAGATTATGTATGTAAGTAAGAAAGAACTTATCTTTAGCTGTGGCCAAATTACTTACGAACGCCACTGGTGGAAATAAAAAAAAATTGATACTTAAAAAATGCCTACTGATTCATAGTACATGTAGGTATGACGAATCTTATTGAAATATCTGAAGTGGTAATGTAGATATTAATAGGTAAATATTTAATTTTGAAAACTCTACCACCCTATAAATCAAAAGGTAAGACCAAAGATTAAAAATGATATCGCCCCCTTAATCTTTGGGTCAAACCTTCAGGACATCAATCTCAAGTCCTATACAAAATTTTGAGGTAAAAGCTTCTTTGCTCCACCAATGAAATAGCGCTTCGTTTCAGATATAAAGGCTGATGTTACAATAAGTTATTAAAGCTTTTTTATTGGTTAATGAAATGATGAAACGTTTGGATTCTTTCGATGAATATTGGTTGGCAAATACATGGAGCTTTACTTGTGTCGATTTACTTTCACTTTCCATCTGCCATATTTTCTATTTTGTATGGATAATAAACATTTCTCACAAACAATTATCACATTGTTGATGTTGTTATTCTGCAAATTCACTATCTGCTGAAGAGTAGCTGCAACGCCATTTGAAACAACTCGATTGTAGTTGTAATCTTTAATTTTGAGAAAATCTGAAGAGAACTGCAATTTTTTTGAACTCTACTGATTCATTGATTTTCGCAATATCCTCAGTACGAACGAAGGAAAAAAACAAATTAATTTGGAAGGCAGAGTAGGAGCTATTTCGATTGAATTCTCTGATCACCGGAACTTAGTCAGTGAAAATGTACAATTTCGTGATTGGTTTTATTAGTTCCGATCGAACAACAGACGCGATCACATCTGTGACGTTCCGATAAGAATTATTTAGCGATTACTTCGAATTAGTAAACTGATTAAAAATATCGAATCAATTCACTTTAAACGAAGCAAACGTTGATGCTGCTACAAGACAGGAATGTCTCAAGTTAGCGGCACTTCTTCAACCATGGCATCTGATGAGAGGAAAGCGGAAATAAACAAATAGCAAATAAAAAACGCAAGAAAAAAACCACTAGTCGAACTACGAAAAAAAAACGAAAATAATCACCAGACATCGTTTTCAAACAACCATTGTTGATTGGAAATACCAACGAAAATATTCCGACCCAAATGGAAATCGACGTCAACGTCGCCAACAACGAACCCTCAACATCTGTTATACACACAAAAAATAATCATCAACAAACAATAACACCACAACCTACAAATTCCACAACAAACACTATTATTAAAAATTATTCCGCCAGAATGAATGAAATCAAATATATGGAATATGTTAATTTATATTATATAAATACAGAAAATACTGAAATGGATAGAATGGAAATGGCAGCAATATGGAGTGCGAATTTCCCAATTCAAAAGATGTCATTTTGAAAACTAAACTAGGTTTCATCCTGAAATCCAATAGTGATAAGACAACACTCATCAAAGGCCTAGAGGAACTCAAGAAGGAGAAAAAAATTATAAGGTTCCAAGAAACAACAAATCAGAGAAGAACAAGAGAAATGAAAGAGCCCCAACAAACCTATTCAGTAGTAATTTCTGCTGTAGAAACCAGTATAAAAGAAGAAGACATAAGCCAATATCTCAATTCTAAAATATAAAACACAGATATTGCAAAAGAATAATTTCAAGGAAAAACAATGTTGCAACTAAATTCATCAGAATTATAACTGGAGAAATTGAATCCTTCGAAACGCTCTTGAATAATGGTCTATTTTATTTGAACCGCCACTACTTAATCTATCCCAGCCACCCACCAGATCCAACGCCTATACCATGTGGAAAATGCTTACAATTTGACCACACCACTGAAAATTGCAAAAACACTCCAAAATGTTCGAAATGTCAAGGTTCGCACAAAATGTCACAATGTAGAACCAATAACGCACCCAAGTGCGTAGCTTGCGGTGCAGAAGACCACTTAGCATGGTCTCTAAAGTGTCCTAAACATCCTAAGAAACCAATTGAAGGCATCCCCAATACCAGTATTAAGTTATTAAACAGAAAAACCAGGGACATAGAAGACTTATCTAAAAAAACGAAAAGGATGCACGCTCCCATATCGATGCACGATGATATAATTAATACATACCTCCGTAAAATAAACAAACCGAAAAATATCAACAGAAACGAACTTTTACTGAAACTGAAAAAACGTTTCATCAATCAATATAATGTTGACACTACGGCCGTTTTTTCGGGTAACAGAGTGTATGTGTTGATGTTCGATATGGATGACCCAGATGAGCCTTCCCCCACAGAACCGATTTATAATAACATAAACGTTCATGTCGTCGAAAATTAAAATATTATATAATAACATCAATAGCTTTATCCCTAAGAAACACCTGAGCAACCACTTCATAGAACAAAACAACATAAAGTGTGCCATGTATGTAGAAGCCAAGATTAAACACTCTCACAATGTTAATTACAGGGACTGGACTATAATTTAAAAAATTGGACACAAGGAGCAGAATACAAGAGGTGGAAGTTTAATTCAATGCCATCCGTCTTTAAAAGTCAGCAAAGAAAACCCACCAGTGGTAAACAATCCAATGAATGAAATTACACATTTTAGTGTCCCATTTAAAAATGACAAGTTACACATATTTTTGGTGTACTTCCATCCAAATAGTCAGATAGAGGAAACACTGTTCACTAAAGCTTCAACATATCAATATGCCATTATAGTAGGGGACTTCAATGCCAGCACAAGAAGAAAAATGAAACCTATTGATCGATTCCTGAAGAATAGTAACTTCGCAAGAGCTGAAACACCCCCGACATTCCTTATGAACGAAAATGAAGATACCACACCTGACCTAATTCTATATACAGAGAATGTCAAGCAGAATATATCGGAAATACAACTATCACCTGATTTGGGTTCCGATCACCTTGCATTTGTAATAGAATTTGACATGGACCTGGAACCACAATATATTGAACAGAAGATTACATACAACTACAAAATGAGCAAGATAAAGGAGATTGATAAAGATATGAAAAAATTTATTGAGGAAAATGGTAACACCCCACTATGCGAATCATACATTGTATCGTTCAATAAGAAACTTTCAGAGTCTATCAAAAAGCATACTCCAACAATAAGAAAAACCCCATTTTTACATGAGCTGCCGCCTTATATAATTAAATTAATCAAAAATAAAAGAAGAATGTATAGGGAATATTGCAATAACAAATGTCCAGAACTCAAAAAAGATTTGAACAGATATAACAAAAATATACACAGAATGATACAACAATACAGAGAGAGTAAGTGGATTACTGCTTGCAATAATATAAATCAGTCCCAAGGCAAAAAATCTTTAATGAGGTGAATAAATTATCCAAATATAAAGAATATTTCACGTTACCTACATTGGTCAAGAATAACCAAGAATATAAATCAGATCAAGAAAAGGCCCAACTATTTGCAGAACACTACAAAAAAAGATACAAATTTTGCGACGACAACCTTTTTGATAAGAACAATAGAACACAAATAGATGAATGGTATGAGAATTATTTCAGAAGACAAGATGAAAAGGTGGAACCAATTTCAATAGAAGAAGCAGAATACTACCAACTACTACATAGCTCCAAAAACAGCACTCCAGGCGAAGACATATTCCATGGATTGTTCTAAAGAAGTTAGATGATACAATACATAAACATCTGCTAAAAATCTACGAATTCTGTCTGAATGAGTGCATATCCCCGATATATGAAAAACAGGACATATCATTAATATTCCCAAGGCAAATTTGGACAGACAGAGAGTTGAAAATTACAGACCCATCACCTTATTACCTGTACTGGGAAAACTATATGAAAAAATAATAAAATCTAAACTTTCAACTTATATCGAACCACATATACCGCAGTTCCAATTTGGATTCAGGAGTAAGAGATCAACCTACCACCCGCTCACCATTCTCACATCCAACATACAAAACTCAACATTGAAGAAAATGAAGTCTGCAGTTTTGAGTCTCGATATACAAAAAGCCTTTGACTGTATGTGGCACAGAGGACTGCTGTACAAGCTGCACAAAATCAATATTCCACCTCATCTCATCAAACTCTGTAAACACTTCCTGGAGGGCAGGACATTAGCTGTCAAAGTTGGAATAATTACGTCTTTATACTTTCATGCTGAGCAAGGCACTCCTCAGGGTTCTCCACTTTCGACACTCCTCTTCAATTTCTTCTGCCATGATATCATCCTAGAATACATGAACTCCCTCTACATTTTACAATTTGCAGACGACACAACTCTGGTATCCCATGCACGAACTTTGAAAACCTGCATACAGAAGCTCCAAGAACTCCTTGACGAAGTCTCTAATTGGTTCCGGAAGTGGAGAATGAAAATTAATCCAGACAAGTCACAGTTTATAATTTTCGACCACAAAATCTCTCCTGCATCACCAACTTTAAAGATTAATGATAAAATCATAAAACCTGCACCTGCAATGAAACCTTGGAATGAACATTGACAATAAATCAAACTTCAACCCTACACACCAAGTTGATGAAGAAAAAAACCATATCAAGAGCCAAATATTTCTCCAAGCTATCATACAGAAAGCAAGGCATTAACATCAAAAGTGCATCAATAATATATAAGACAATCTGCAGACCCTTATTAGAATATGCCCACCCAGTGTTTGCAAACTGCAGGCCTCCAGCAATTAAAAACCTCACAGTAGCAGAAACGACAGCACTAAGAGCCATAACTCGTATGAGACATCCCAACAATCCACTTCATAATCCTCCAAACAATCTACTTTATCTCCATACCAAAATAGAGCCTATTGAGATAAGAATGAGCAGGCTGAATAAGTCATTCTATAATAGGTTACAGCAGTTAGACGAAGTGATATCTCAATTTCAAGAAGACGGAAGGCAAACATCTAAAAGAAAATATCCAGCACTCCCACTAATAGCCAAAATCAGAAGTTTAAATTCATAAAAATAAAATATGCTTATAATAAATAAAACTTTAATTTTTATCTTAAATTAAAAATAATCAAATGTAACAAAGATTGTTAAGTTACAGGCTGAAGGACCCATGGTCGATGGCCAATTGCATATGCAATAAAGAACTGTTATTATTATTATTATTATTTATTAGCTTTCTGGCCTCACATTATTCTTATGCAGCACCACAAATTAACCTTTATTTTCTGTTCAATTTTCATGCAGCAAAAAGTCTACGATGAGGCATTGGAAGTATTGTCTGAGGATAGATGCGCCACCAAAGAAGATTTATCAAAATTGAAGTTTACTGAGATGTTTATAAAGGAAACCATGCGGATATTTCCCATCGTTCCTTTCATCATAAGGATGGCTACAGGTGATGTGAGAATAAGTGAGTATGGGATTCCAAATAACCATGATTTACTATTAACAGACAGTTTTTCACGATTCTCTTCCTAGCTTGAAACAATAGGTACCTACATCTTTGAAATTTGATCACAATTTTATTTCCTGAAGAACAGATGGTTTTCGTTCTACGTCACAGAACTTTTCTGTTTTACCATGCCCTTGTGTGCCCTCGTTCCTTTGTAGATAATCTTGTAACAGAAAAAAGCCCACTTTGCAAGACAGACAGTGTACCAAAATTGAGGCCTCATGTTAGAAGCTAGAATAATTGAGGCCAGTGTAACAAAATTATAGATAGTTAAAAAAAAGTTAAAGACTCTTCAATGGGTATATCCCATGCTATCGAACGAAAACAGAATAAACTGCTTAGATATTCAAGTTTCAAAGGTAACTTTTGTGTTTAAAGTAATATTGTCAGTTTTCATTATTAACAGAAAACATTTGAATTTGATTTCTCTTGACAATAGACGTTAGTAATGTGTTGCAGGTACAGGATTTATTGCAGAAAGCACAAATTAATGTTCCCAATTGTAATTTAAGCTCTTTTGAAATTTTCCATGTACCTTTTAGAAAGACAAATGCATCCGAAAACTGTCCGATAATCCAAATGTCCTGAGCCAGCAGTGAGCTACAAGTTGTCGATGTGTATGATTATATAATCCGCCCATTATACGTCTGTTTGCTCGACCATAATAATAGCCATTAATCACAAGTGAACAATGAGTTATTATTCACTGCTGTCGGATGCTTCATAGAATCAGCTTTTATAAAATATTCTTTAAATTGGTATTTCATTAGTATTCTAAAGTTCTTCAACTAACAAATGTGGGTACACCTTGTCAATCGAGGGCCAAATATTCTTTGATTATATCAATTAAGGCCATTTTAATTACAAACTATACAAGAACAAGTTCTCCAAAAATTTCTCATATGTCAACTTGACATATTTTCAAAAGAAGGGTCTTGTCACTGTCGCCAAATGTTAAAATCTTCAAGACATATTCAGTAGTCGTAGATAAAGTATAATATGCTACTCCCGTATATTGGATCTTATTCACTCGGTGAATAAAAGCTATCATTATACGCTCGTTGCATAAAATAGTATTTGATACTGTTAGACTTTCGATTTCAATTCAGTTACAATTGTTTCAACTTTACATGCATCATTAACAATTATAGTTTATATATGGTTATAGTCCAGGGAAGCATGTTGTAGAATTTTGAAGCAAAAAAAGTAAATGAGTTGGGTAGGAGCTTTGATATGAAGTTTGGAGCGCAATCGGCTATTTCATATTCCTTTCCGGAATTTGGTAAGAGCTGTTCAATTTTTGGCAGTTAATATAGGCAACTGTGTACGAATAAGGCTCTGACTGATAGAACATCTGCCTATCCGTTCCTAATGTTAAATAAATAAATAAATAAATTCATTCACAAAGTTAATATTGAAGCAAACATTTTGTATTTTTCAGATGATAAATTGGTGATACCCAAAGATACTCTGATAGTTTTCGGTATGCAGCATTTGCATAGAGATCCGAAATATTGGAAAGATCCCTTAAAATTTGATCCAGAGAGATTTCTACCCGAAAATTTCGCCAAACAACATCCGTTCTCGTACCTTCCATTTGCAGGAGGTCCGAGGAATTGCATAGGTGAGATATTTAAATGAAGTGAAAATATACCACGAGATCAATTCAGATACTCTTATTGTTTCCAACTTTGTTAGAATTAATTTGATGAATTTTCTTTACTTTTCAATTTTGTTAATCATATGAATGTGAGATATGCGTTTTTATATTAGTGGTCGACATGCTACTATTCTTTCTCATTTCCAACATAAGTTAAATATCAATGTGAGGTTAGCAGGAAATATTAGTCCATTTTCAAATGTAGTCCTTTGAAAATGATTAACATTACAAACATGACTTTCGATGTTGGCTGAAGCAACATTTTGCTGTAAAATTGACTTTTTCCGTCTATCTCAAAATAGGAGGTGATTTTAATGTGTACGAAATTGAACATTAATGACCCATTTTAATGTTCAATTTATGCTATTTTAAGGTGCAATCCTCATGGCAACCGTACTCAGAGTATTCAGAAATGTCAAAACTCAAATGGAATATAGAAACATACAAATTCAATTATGTCGAATGTATGTGCAAAATAACAATGTATTTCAATCAAGAACTTATTCACAATTCATATTGAGGTCATCGAAAAACACTCGTAATAAACTTAGTTATTAATCTAGCGACTAATAGTCTCGAACTATAAAATTATTTTCAATTCATAAAAAATTCTTGTGATCAACTGGTTTCTTACTCTAGCCGCTAGTGATTGTTGTGCTGGTCCCGAACTATTAATATATCTTGACCATTAGTTGCTGTCTTTAATAACCTAGTTGATTAAATAACTATTTCTGCGAAGCCTCAACATTTAATTTTGTTATAGGTTCAAGATATGCCATGATGAACATGAAGCTACTACTTTCAAGGATTGTGAGGAAATTCATTTTTAAAACAGATTACAAATCAGTGGAAGATGTTGATCTGACTATGAATTTATTATCATATCCTTCTAATGGATATAAAATATCCTTGGAACTGAGAAAATAAAAAAAATTATTCAGCTGCAAAAGTTGTTACTATTAGAATTTTGATCGATAACTCTGAATAATAAAATCTAAGTTACCGTCAGGTAGTTTTCTTTAAGATGGGGTTTCATAATATTCTGACTAACTTCATGAAACGGAAAAAAAAACTTTTTTCCCTCCGACATGAATATCTCAGGATATTCTTCAAACAATTCGAATATCAGCACACTCATACGAAAATACGGAGATCTTCGCTGTGGTAAATGTAATTCACAGTATCAGCAGAATTAAACTTCGACCTGTTTTATCAAAGCACAGGAATAAAAACATAAAATGTGAGTAAAGCGTTTTTAATCATACCGGTGAAAAATATGAACAACGAAAGCAAAGAATAATACAAATACAAGGAGGCTCATTTCGTGAACTTTTTATTAACTGTCATAATAAATTGAGGCATGAATCGGATATTCAAATCTCAAAGTTCATTGTAAATTTCCATTCTGGTTGTTCAATGAAGAATGAAATATCGATATAAAGTTTAACAGAATTGTCATTATTCTTGTTTGGTCGAATATATATATATAAAGGATGTTTGACCAGGTGTTTAATATTACATATGATTATCTCAGTCCAGATCTGCGTTATCGAAAAATTATTTTAGTCATCTGTTGAAATTTTCAAGAAAATCTGTTAAGGTATTAAAGAGTTATGCCGATTTTAAGTTTTGGAAAAATACACAAAAGAGCCGGTATCTCCTAAACAATATAATTCGATACATTTCGAACATTGATTCAGACTACTCTGTATATCCTTATTGATAAATATAGAATATGTAAGAAAAGTTTCAATCAAATAAATTACACTCAGAAAATGTGGTTTCCGTAAACATTACGAATCTTTTCTGTAACTTACTTTACTGTGGGTATTTTGTGGGATGTAGATGCAACACATGGTATCAGGTATCAGGTGACAAGAACAGAATATGTCCGTTTTGTTCTCGTAAAAGGTCATCCTTGAAGTGATACAACGCAGAACAATAGCAGTCTTAAAACATCATGTTTATATTGGAAACTTATTTAATCATAAAGGTAACATGTTTCGGTATGACAGTGCCATTGTCAAACTAACAATCAGAAAATTACATTTTAAAGTGAAAATTTTCCAAACAAAAAACTTCCAAAAACCTTTTCTTAGGGTATATGAAACGATTATGCAAACAAATGAACAAGAAACAAGTTGAAAGTTGAAACTCAATATTGAAGGTTTCTTAGTCATACAATTAATAAATCAAATAAAGAAATCAAGGGGTAAAAATGAATATAAGGAAAAAACAAGTTATATTTCAAAACAATCATGGGTAAAATATATCGGAGTTGACAGTTACACCCACAACGATAAGTGACCGACTTCACGGGATCTACTTCATAAGAGGATTATTACTTTTGATTTTTAGAAGTAGAAGGTTGTTGATTATACAAACATGCTTGGTGTTAGTATGGTTACTATTCAATTGGGAGCTTTGTTTTATCAAGTAGGCATTCTATTCTCTCATCGTTTAGAGTAGCGTAATTCTTTAGTATGGTAGGCAACAGTAAATACTTGAATCGAGTATTACGGGCAGCCTGAGAAATTATAAATTCTGTACGTGTAGTGCAGGTTCCCTACCAAACTGCGATAAGAGAGAGACAAGACTAGATTATTGCAATAAGACAGTTGAATTCATTCAATTATCGCACTTGATTATCTCGCCTATTCATCTGTGCAACTGAAGGGAGGAATTCTCTGTTGATGCATTGTATATCGTATGTTTTGGATGTGAATTTCCAAATCTGTATGTCTTTTTGTTGTTGGTGCTAGTAATTTAAAGGTTTCTTTAAAGTTGTTGGTCATCATTACATTCACAATTTTCATTCCTTTTTATTCATGTGCTTGAATATTTCAACCTAGGCTAAATGACGATGGCCATTACTTATTGCAATAAAAGACAGTTACTACTATTTCAACCTCTTTAAACATTTCGTGTTCGAAACAAAATTCAAATGGTGGATCAATTTCGTATTGGCGTCAACACCGAATTTTTGGCCATCTTCTTTAAGGTGGCAACCAAAGATGGATTCTTTACCTGGGTTTCTGAGGGTTGCTAGGTGTTCCTTTGTCCTCGTTTGAATGGACCTTCCACTTCCACCCACATACACGGCATTGCAGTTTTGTTCACCGCACTTAGTTCTGTAAATTTCAGGCTTATTCAGCCGTCCACCAGGTTTTTGTTCTTAACGAGGGACTTCTGAAGTGATTCTGTGATACGAAGGCAATTCTATAGTGTCACCAACTTGTTTCAGAACATAAGCAATTTTGTGAAAGGGTGTACCACCAGTCACCAGGAAGTTCAGTTTTTTATACAATCTATTCAATTAGCTACGTTTCGAGACTTTAAGTCTCTTCCTCAGGCTGAAAAATATGACAATTATACAAACACGATAAAAATCATCTAGATTGCAAGTAATCAACATGAATACCTGTACAACATTTACACTCATTTGTATATTTCACTCTCATTTACTTAACACTTAAACACAAATTAAACAACAATTCATCACGAACATCCCATTTCAAAAATCAGTTAAACCAGCTCACCTATGAATATGAGATAAATAGATTTTTTCCTTTGAAACATCTTTCAAAGTCGTGGTAGTTAATGAATAATATAATAAACATCTAAGGGACAACAATCTTTTGGACATATATAGATATCGGGTTCATAAATGGGAATGAGAACACACGGGAGCCAGACGGAATTAGCATGTGTCTAGAAAAACTAGACTAGATTTGGATTTCATTGATTAGTTTCGAATATGCGATGTTTAATGAACCAATATCGGTTCGCGCTTTAACAGAAAACCAGTGTTTCTTAATAAACAGCATATCCTTAAAATTCGTCGTAAACCAATTATCCTCCCTGGTCAAAATTATGTGACTCATTTTTTAAAAGCTTAGCAGTAGGGGTCGACTCTGATTGTTTTCTACATTACAATCCCACTGGTGTTGTTTCATTATCTTGCTGAAAACTGACCTGTCTATTCGATATATGATCCATCACAATCATCACAGTCCACCTTATATACAACACATGACTTCCTGTAATCACAATCATCATCTTTCAGTCGAGAAAATAGGCATTTTACGATCTTTTTATAATAACTGACAATGAGAGAAGATGTTGTGCGCATGACTTTAACCATTCTTTGGCTTAATTGTGGGACATAAATCAGTTTAAAATATTTTTTTATCTCCATTATCTGTGCCAACACTAACACTTGGCTGAAGAGTTCGGCGATCAGCAGAATGAAAAATCCTATTAACAAAGGTCTTCGGAAGTACGTGCATTTGTTGAATTAAGAATTTTTAGGTTGGAGTATCGAATAATGTTTTGTTATTTTATCTTTTCTCACGTTTCGTGATCTGAGTAGGCATCTGATTTAATGTGAAAAACTCTTATCTATTAGTAGAAGAACTTAAATTAATACAAGTACCAGAAGATTATGTATTGATTTCATTAGATGTAATATCATTATATACAAACATACCAAAACAGCTGGTTAACATAACCATAGCATCTCAGTGGCATAACATAAAAAACTTCAACAATTTGAATAAAAATGAGTTTTTAACTTTGGTAAACTTATGCTTTTACAGTGGTTATTTTTCTTTCAACAATGTTCATTATAAACAAATTGATGGTACAGCAATGGGATCTCCGGAAAGTAACACCTTTGCAAATTTGATAATGCAGGCTTTGTTTGATTTTGCAGTCGTAATTCCGCTGATGAAATTATATGTTGACGATACCTTACTCTTAGTTCCCAAAACAAAATTAAAAAAACTCTCGATGTATTTAATTCATTTCACAAAAACATTGTATTCACCTTAGAAAAAGAAACAGATAACAGCATTTCTTTCTTGGACATAGTTATAACCAGGGATGAAAATAAACTCAAAACCAACTGGTTCATAAAACCCATAAACTCAAATAGATGTATTAGCTATTTCTCCAACCACAGTGCCACACAAAAAAAAACGTTGCAATGAATTTGATGAATAGAGCAATAATGTTAAGTAATGAAGAATATCATTCGGAAAATCTCCAAAAGGTCACTGAAATACTGATAAGTAATAACTACCCAATACATTACGTAAAAACATGCATCAATAACTATCGAAAAATAAAACGATCAACTACATCAAATGTTGACACTCAGGAGAATAAAGACAGACCACATCAACTAACAACATCATCACAGACTACGTTAAGGAAATTCTCTAGGTTAGTCTACTATCCAATTCTGTCATATAAAATTAATAAAATTTTCAGAGAACACAATTGCACGGCTGCGTTTTATAACAAAATAGATAATAAAAAATTGTTTTACACCAAATTAAAGGACAAAACACCTATTTTGAAACAATCAGAACTGGTCTATAAGATTGAATGTTTTAATTGCCAAAAATGCTACATAGGTCAGACAAAGCAACTTCTCCGGGAACGGATCAGACAACACGCTAATGACTCGAAGAAATTTGACAATGCACAAAAAACGGCACTGACGGCACACACTCACACAGAGGGGCATAAATTTGATTTTGAGGGGGTTACAATATTGGACATTGAGCAGCATTACAACAAAAGCGAAATTATTCACATCAGAACCTTTAATACTGTCAACTTCAGAGAGGATACTCAACACCTAAGTAGGGTTTATGATGGCTTAATGGACAATAATGTTGGAACTTTGAGTTAAGGTTGATAGCTAGGATTTTTGACTATATCTTCCATCATAAATATTATACATTCTTTAAAATCAATATCAATATAATTAATGGGTTGGTGAGTTGGGGTAAATGTAATCAAAATTTAACAAATATTATTTTATTGCGTTTTAAACGCCAAAATAAGTTGTTTAGGGTATCTATAATCTAGATTTGAGGATTGATTTTAAATTTGTTTGTGTTCTGTATGTTGTTGTTCATGTGATGCAGATGTCGCCTGGGCGGGGGGGTTCAGATGCCTACTCAGATCACGAAACGTGAGAAAAGATAAAATAACAAAACATTATTCGATACTCCAACCTAAAAATTCTTAATTCAACAAATGCACGTACTTGTAAACAAAAAAGAAATTTCCTTATAACGTTGAGAAATTGACCACACAATTTAAAATTAAAAACATAAAGAAAGCTAAAACATTACAATTAGAAAAGAACACCTTACAAATGATAGATCTTCAAAAAATGTCTGTTAGATTGAGATAAATTCGAGGTGGGTACCTGTTCTGGCTCGCCAGGGCGAACTCTGCAATTTTAAACTGTAATTTGTCACTTTTTTAGCCTTGATAAAGGATCAATTGGATCCGAAACGTTGGTGAAGATTTAAGAAAATTTAACCAAAAACATTAAAGTCCAAATTTCTGAATAAATTGATTTTATCATTTTATCTTCCTTCGCTGACGACGCTAAGCTCTATAACCTGCCACTCCTGTACGCCCACATTCTCCAGGAAGACCTGAATGCTCATTCCGGATGGTGCCATGAATGGATGTTACCTCTGAACATTGAAAAATGTTGCTTTCTCCACATGGGCAGAAGCAATCCGAGGGTGTCCTATTTCATTGACGGTCATCAAATACAGTCAGTGACTCGTCACGTCGACCTTGGAGTAACTCTTACCTCCGATCTCAGCTGGTCCTCTCATACTCAGTAAAACTTTCAAGAACTCCGATAAAACAACCTGGATGTTTCTATACAAAACTTACATAAGACCTATTATCGAGTATGCTGGACAAGTATGGTGGCCTTCAACCAGGTATGAAGAAATTCTCCTGGAGTTTGTTCAACGCTGGATTACACGTCTACCATACTCGTATGTGCGTCTAACATATTTGGTTTTTCAAGTTTTGCTGAACGCCGGACTAGGGGGCATCTCATTTTAACCTTCCGAGCCCTTCATGGTCATTTCGGTGGAGAGATCCAGGACATGTATTGCCTCAATACCAATAGCTTGCGGGGGCATCGGTATAAGCTATCTAAGGAAGCCTTCAAATCGACACCTCGGCAAATGTTTCTCCCTAATAGAATATTCAGTTTAGGAATAATCTACCCTGCGATTGTGGAGGCCCCTTCTGTGAACGCTTTCAAGAACAGGCTGGATGGATGGCGTCGAAATTAATTTTTATTTTGTTATTTACCATGTTCCTTCAGTTGCTTTATTATGAATGTATTTGAGTTGGGTTTATAGATTTAATAATCTCAAATCTTGTCGTTATTTAAATAAATAAATAAATAAACATATAACGAAAATTAAAAACGGATGATATTGGAGTTGATGTTTTTTCAATTGTGGCTTTAAATATGAGTGGTCCAATTATACATCCTGTTTTATTAAGCACAATTAATTTCTGTAACCTTTCAAATTACTTTCCAAATTATTGGTAGAAATCTTTTATAACGTCTCTACCTAAAACAGGTTAACCGGCTTCGCTTGTCGAATCCTACCGATTCTAGAGAAGGTATTAGAATAAGTATCGTGTGTATAACTCACTACCTGCTTTGAAAAGGAAATTTTAGTTGCACAACAGTTCTTTCGGCCATAACTGATTATATATTGCAAGCTCAGAGTAAGAAATAGAGAGTTGAAGTGCGCGCAGCACGTAAGCCCGAACGTGGACGTAGACGTGAGAAAAACAGTCAAATATAACGTTTACGTTTTGAAGTAAAAATAGAGTTGAAGTGCTGCCATACGTACGTACGGCAGACTAAAGCTAACCTATTATTTCTTTTTGTTGTATTCTGACAGAAAGTTTCTGATATTAACGATTCAGATTGTCTGTTTCCTGTAAACAAATTGATGAAGTGAACATATATTTGTAGGATTCCTTCATTACATTCGAGTTTCAAAATGAATAATAATGAAAATAATTCATTTATAACTTGAGTTCTTGCCGAAAGCAGGAATTTTAGAGGAAATCATCACAAATGAGTTGCTTGTATGTACCTAAATATCACTCTCATTTGAAAGGAAAATTACACATTTGTAACTTATCGAAATAATATATTAGTTCTTGTTACTTATATGCAATCTCGTAACAGAAGTATTGCATTGAAAAAAATTCAACACTTCTCAGAAAAATGCAAAATCAAAGTTTATAAATAATAAGGAAGATATTAAGTAGAAAGTTAATTAATCGTGTTCTCAAAACAAAGTTTCAGCTACATCTGCTACTAGATTATTTTTAAATTTTTAAGGTTAGAAGCCACACGTACGTGACAGGACGCTAGTTTACGTCGCACGTAAAGCCGGCCCAAGCGTGAACGTAAGAAACTGACGAATGCGCATGAGCACATGCCAATTGTAACGTTTACGTCTACGTCCTTGGCAGCACTTCAACTCTCAAAAAAACATAGAGAACATTCGACGGAAAAATTCAAAGTGTTTTCTGAATATTGACACGAGTCACGACTTATACACCACATTTTTTTTACATTTTCGGGAGAGAAAAAAATATAATTTTTGAAATATTTTTTTTGTTAACTTGAACATTCTTACAACTCAGAGGAATTTTCGAGAAAATTTGAAAACCCCAACTCAGTACCAACTTAATACATTTATACCATAATCCATTTCAACCGTTGGAAACCATTTTCTCGCAAAATGCTAGGCTTATTCCTACTCAACATTTTGTTGAATATCCCAAAAAACCGAATGAAATAAAAGAAAAATTTCAGCAGCACAAACCTAGGACAATTCAGCACAACAACATTTTTTCGAAAATGAACAAGTGCTGGGCCAACTTCACACACACTGTTGCCAGGTATACTGGTTTTCCTCCACCCTACTGATTTTTCTTATTTTCCCCATATAAGAAGAAATCTGATAATTTTTTTGAAACTTTGACAAGCATGAGTTGGCACAAATAGAGTACAATCATATAAAATAATTTTCGTCGAAAAAAAATTAAAGTGTTGGGCTAACTGTTTTCTAATTTCTTTATTTTTTGGGTGAATTAGCGGGATATTTGTGAAAATAACTACGGCACAACTCTGCCTAAAAGTAGCACAATGTTTTGAGCATGTTTCCTTCGAAAAAAAAAACAAAAGTGCTGGGATGACTTTTTTTTATTTTCGTAGTTTGCAGGAAAACCCGAATGGTTTTCGTGAAAATATTTACGACACAAAGCAGCACAAATGTAGCACAAATTTTTTCATTCGTTTGTGAGAAAAAAAACGAAAGTGCTGGTCTATCTTTTTTCTTAAATATCGATTTTTCAGGAAATGAGAGGGACTTTCGAGAAAATTCGAACGGCACAACTCAGTACATGTGTAGCACAATTTTTATCAATCATTTAAATCGCATTTTTCGAAAAGTGCTGGGCTGGCTCATTTTTTCGGTTTTGGAAATATCTCGAAAACCACTTGGAATTAAGAAAAAAAAATTATCGGCACAAAGCAACACAAACAAAGCACAATTCAGCACAAGAAAATTTTTTTCGAAAATCAAAAAGTGCTGGGCCAACTTCACACACATCCATATCGCTCCGAAACAAATCGAATTAAAATTATCTCCATTTTATTTCTGTAGCAATTTAAGAAAGTAAATAACTTTTTTTTGTCATCCTTGTGCAGTTTGCATAAGGAATAAAACACGTATTTTATTTACATATGGATATCTTTCCCAATTAGGACCAGCTAAACGTCCGTATGAGTATATGTCTTCAGATACTGTTGGTTGTTTGGGTGGAAACAACTCTCCGACAAAATATCTCTACATACTTATTGATCATTTCACTCTTCATGCTTATGTTCATACTTCAAAAAACCAAAAAGCCCATGATTTCATTTTATTACATTATTAAATAAAAATTTTAAAATAGGAACATTATTAACCTATCAATACAGTGGTATTAATTCTAGAGAATTCAAATAGTTTCTGAAGGAAAATTGTATAAATATAATCTGTCGACATGTCCATTTTCCAACGGATTGAATGAGAGGCTGAATCAAATTTTAGTTATGTAAAATTAATGAAGACTCCTCTCGTTCGAATCGTCCATGGTCTGGTCGTAGCAGAAGAATGTGTAAAAGAATATAACAATACCATTTACACCTCTACGCAATTCAGCCCTAATTATTTACTAACTAATATTGATATACAAATTGTATCTGATTGCTGTACAGTTCAAAGAAATCTGGATAAAGATAGGAAAACAGCTCCTCAAAATTCCCAAAAAATTCACAATTTTAATGAAACTAGAATAGATCAAGTTCGTAAATACCCTACTTTTGAAGTGGGTGATTTCGTTTTCGTATCGTATGGAAACTGTCTGAATCGAAATAAATTAGATGAAATTCGAACTGGTCCGTTGAGATTTTGGAAAAAATTTCGAATTCTATACTTATAAAGTGTCCCGGAAAGAATGCGACATACGGAAACCATGAATCGAGGACATCAAGGAGGACTCGCAACAAGAGGTTTTAATCGTTCGAGGGCCCTCGTTTGGAATATACAGGATGATATTCCTCTTATGGCTGAAACTTCAAAGTACAATAACTCTCAAACTATTCGACCAAATTATTTCAAATTCGGAATCTTTGTCACCCTATACGATTGCCATATTTCAATATTACAGAAATTGAATAAATCAGATGCGGACTAAAAAAATTCTTGACTTCTTCTATTTTCATGAATATTGGAACACCCTGTATGTGAACACTTTGTTTTTATTTCATTTTCGTAACCACAAAGAATCAATCAATGACAAAAATTCAAAATTTCTGCTTGGAACGGTCATACAGGGTGATCAAAAAGTAAGCAAAAAACATTACCTCATGGGTGAAATTTCAAAGTTCAATCACTCTTGAATTATTGGACCGAATTATTTCACATTTTGGAGTTTTGTCACCCCTTACGATTGCCACCTTTCGCCATTTCAGAAATTGAATAAATCAGATCCGTACTAGAAAAATTTTGGACTTTTTCTATTTTCATGAATATTGCAACACCATGTAGGTGAACACTATGTTTTTATTTCATTTTCGTAACCGCAAAGAATAAATTTATGAGGAAATTCAAAATTTCTGCTTGGCACGGTCATACAGGGTGATCAAGAAGTAAGCAAAAAACATTACCCCATGAGTGAAATTTCAATGAATTAATCTGTACTTCATAATAAATATTATTTCAAATTCTATAGTTTTGTCAATCTTCCTTTTATGACTGAAAACGAATACTAATGTTTAAGTAGAGAGTTCAGATCAAGAAATCGAATAAAAAAAAGTGTTCACTCTTCACTCTAAAACAATAAACAGCAAATAAGTTGGAAATATTCGATCTAAAAAACAAATTGAATGGAAAAAGCTTCAGTTCAGGAATTGAACAAATTGGTTTTCAATCATTTCAATACATTTTGAAGCAAGTTGATGAAGTTGTCCGTCAATTTGAGGAAATTTTCAAAGAAGGCAGTATTGAAGAGTGACAAAACTGTAAATTCGAAGTAATTTCACAGATTAAATCGAGATTTATCGAACTATGAAATTTAACTCATAAGGTCATGTTCCTAGATCACTCTGTATGACAGTGCCAAGCAAAGATTTTGAATTTTTCTCATAAATTGATTCTTTATGGTTACTTAAATGAAAAAAAACATAATATTCACGTACAGGGTGATACACTATCAACAAAAATTGAGAATGTCTGAAATTTTTCTAGTCCGGATCTGATTTATTCAAATTCAGAAATATTGACAGATGGAAATCGTAAAGGGTGACAAAACTCCCACATTTGAAATTATTCGGTCCAATAATTCAAGAGTGATTGAACTTTGAAATTTCACTTATGAGGTAATGTTTTTTGCTCACTTCTTGATAATCCTGTATGACCGTGCCAAGCAGAGATTTTGAATTTTTATCGTTAATTGATTCTTTGTGGTTACGAAAATGTAATAAAAACATAATGTTCACGTACAGGCTGTTCCAATATTCATGAAAATAGAAGAAGTCCCAAATTTTGGTAGTCCGGATCTGATTTCTTCAATTTCTGAAATATTGTAGAATGGCAATCGTAAAGGGTGACAAAACTTACAAATTTGAAATCATTCGGTCCAATAGTTCAAAAGTTATTCGACTTTGAAATTTCAGCCATTAGATGAATATCAGCCTGTATATTTCAAACGAAGGCCCTCAAACGATTAAAACCTCTTATTGAGAGTCCTCCCTGATGTACTTGATTCATGGTATATTTTTGTGCATTCTTCCCGGGTCACCCTGTATAAAATCGATTCAGGAATAAATAAAGCCGGAGTAGTTTCTGGGTGTGGGGATGTAAAGTACGAACACCGTACTTCAGATGCAGTTCTGTTAACATTTATGTCTATGTTAATTTATTCTATTTTGCTCATTTGTAACAATAGTAAAAATATATTCATTTATGATTCCCCTTCGTGTTAACTGATATTTTTGATTTCATCATTACAGGTATGTAATATTATAAGTTTATTCATGTTATTTAATTAAATCGTCATTACAGATGCAATCCTAATCATTTGCGAATTTGGAATCTCACAAAAATAATATACGTTAACCGCATATTCACACGTATAATTATTCATGTGCCATCGAATCTCTCATCAAAAATCTTAGTTTTCAAGTCTAATCTTTGATTTTGATAATTAGGATATGAATTAAATATTAATTCAAATATGAATACTGTTAATTATTAATAATTAACAAAATCAAAGATGAGAACGAAGAACTAAGAGTTTCACACAACTAATTAAACATGTAAATAGGCTGCGAAAGTATATCATATCATGGAAATGCATCAATCTGCTAGTTGTTTCTTGTTAGTTCCTGATTGATGTTTCGTGAGTGTTTAGGTGTGTCTAAATTTCCATGCGGTGACTTTAAAACCACAATTTTTCTGTGAGTAAATCCCATTAATCTCACCCTATTTATACTGTCTAGATGTAAATTTATATCATACCAATCGATCCTTTTCGAATATGAAAATAAATACCAATTTTATAAATTCAAAAAATAATGAAATGAAACAGAACTTTCGTCCCAATGTTTGTAATACCTAGTCAAAAGTGATGTCTTTTTGTTTTTTTTTCGAGTTTTACATCTGTTTTAGTTTTATTTATTAATTGTAGAGCATTGATAAGATTTTAGAATGAAATCGAAATTGGTCGACGATGTTTCATGGAGTCGTGTTCTTCAATAATCTGACATTCATCCTCATAAACAATAAGTCATTTAAAATAAGAGGGCTCGAAATCAGAACTCGGTATACCTTATACCACAGTATAGACACCAACCAGTAGTTGCACTCCGTGGATTTTCTTAATCCAATTTCGCCTCGCGCACCATCTCCGTAACTATAACCTCAAATTTTGTTGAACTCTTAGATTTTAATGGTTTTTATTGTTTGATTGTATAAATATTATAGAAATCCTCGATTCTCTGCTGTATTGTATTGATATTAGACTTAGATTGGGAATAGTAGGAATATTATAGTAAAACTATTTTTTCTTTACTCAAGCTTTCGAGATTTTATTTTCTCTTCGCCACAAGAACTGTAATCAAGTAATGGAAACATAAACTCTTTTTTCTTCATACATTTATATAGTTCATTTATATTTTCATTACTATTTTCACAGTTTCCCTGACGAAGGGATCATCTCAAAAGCTTGAGCAAAGAAAAGAGAGTTTCACTTTAATATTGCTGCTATTCCCAATATCTAATACCTATTGAATTTATGGTCATATTGTAACTGTTTTATATGATATTTTCTATTTTGCATTATTATTTGATCAGTATTGAATGCTTACATCATAACATAAATAGACAAAGAAAAATTATTAGGGCAGTCAAAGTATAGTGTTTCCATTAGTTCTCACTTTAATTATAATGGAAGACTAACATTGATTGTGTTTCACCAAAATTAGAGACAACACCTGCTATACTTCCCTTAATTTCTAAGCTGTACATCAACAATAGTTTTTCACAAATTTCCCATTCTTAATGGTTATTTGTTCATTATGAAGCTAAAAAAAATATTTTTTCTAATGCACTAAAAAGTAACACAAAATTTTCAACTCAACTCAATATCTATTTGTTGGGAATGCTCTTGAGGGTCGATTTTGAATTTAAGGACATCAAAAAGATTAAATGTTCATTACCTCAATAAATTCATTCAATTAAGAAAATTTTACAGTTTATGTTTCTTTTTTATATCTACGGTCATCGCCTAGAGCGAATCTCTGAAGATTTCATTCCTATACACTCACAATTTGTTATTGTTTATTCAATATTCTGAATGAATTATTTTTATGGCAAAACGACAAACATTCCTCCGAAGAGTGCCAGTTAGATTCTTATAAATTTATAAATATTGTGAATATATTCATTGAACTTGGTAAGAAAAAATATATGACTTCCTCCTTTGTCTCCTATTTATTATGTTCGAAAAATTGATATTTTGAAAATAAAAATAATGATATCCGAACTCAATATTTACCTTCACAAATGAAAATTTAAATAAACCCAAAAATTTCCGCTCAAATAACTTCATTTCCGCCTGCGCACGGAGATGGTGCGCGAGTTCTCGATAGAGTAAAGAATTCAGTTCAATTTTTCAAGAGTGCAACTACTGGTTGGTGTCTATACTGTGCTTATACTTAAGAAAACTTCATTGTTCAGGTAGACAGGCATTGCATCCTCATTTAGAAAATAAACAATAAGTCATTTAAAATAAGAGGTCTCGAAATCAGAACTCGGTAAAACTTCATTGTTCAGGTAGACAGGCGTTGCATCCTCATTTAGAAAATAAACAATAAGTCATTTAAAATAAGAGGTCTCGAAATCAGAACTCGGTAAAACTTCATTGTTCAGGTAGACAGGCGTTGCATCCTCATTTAGAAAATAAACAATTAGTCATTTAAAATAAGAGGTCTCGAAATCAGAACTCGGTAAAACTTCATTGTTCAGGTAGACAGGCGTTGCTGCATCCTCATTAGAAAATAAACAATAAGTCATTTAAAATAAGAGGTCTCGAAATCAGAACTCGGTAAAACTTCATTGTTCAGGTAGACAGGCGTTGCATCCTCATTTAGAAAATAAACAATTAGTCATTTAAAATAAGAGGTCTCGAAATCAGAACTCGGTAAAACTTCATTGTTCAGGTAGACAGGCGTTGCATCCTCATTTAGAAAATAAACAATTAGTCATTTAAAATAAGAGGTCTCGAAATCAGAACTCGGTAAAACTTCATTGTTCAGGTAGACAGGCGTTGCATCCTCATTTAGAAAATAAACAATTAGTCATTTAAAATAAGAGGTCTCGAAATCAGAACTCGGTAAAACTTCATTGTTCAGGTAGACAGGCGTTGCATCCTCATTTAGAAAATAAACAATAAGTCATTTAAAATAAGAGGTCTCGAAATCAGAACTCGGTAAACTCATACTTAAAACTTCATTGTTCAGGTAGACAGGCGTTGCATCCTCATTTAGAAAATAAACAATTAGTCATTTAAAATAAGAGGTCTCGAAATCAGAACTCGGTATAACTCATACTTAAGAAAACTTCATTGTTCAGGTAGACAGGCGTTGCTGCATCCTCAGTTAGAAAATAAACAATAAGTCATTTAAAATAAGAGGTCTCGAAATCAGAACTCGGTAAAACTTCATTGTTCAGGTAGACAGGCGTTGCATCCTCATTTAGAAAATAAACAATTAGTCATTTAAAATAAGAGGTCTCGAAATCAGAACTCGGTAAAACTTCATTGTTCAGGTAGACAGGCGTTGCATCCTCATTTAGAAAATTTATAATGGCTAAACCTGTTTATTAAGGATGAATTGGAAGAGCTGGTAATGAAAAATTGTTTCTTTTGGCCCCAAGAATCTTTAGAATATTCCACATAGTCGAATACCAATGATGTTTTTGTGGAGAAAACTGAGTGTTTGAAAACACGTTATTTGACGAAGTACAACTATCGTTGAAAGCCTACATATCTATAGAGCACTATAAAATAAAGTCTACTATTATTCTGCCATAATGATGATTCGAACAACGATATATTTTCTTCGTTCAATACCTGGATGGGTTAGAATTCTTTTTAGTGGTTGTTGATGATGCACTTTTCTTGAATTTCCAAATTATTTATTGATAAATTCATTAAGGATTCCTTCATTTTCTAATATCTTGTGATAGTGAATGTCCTTCAAAATACTTTCCAAGCATTCTTGTCCACAGAATCTTGATCTTAGAGGCAGTCTTCTTCTTTTATTACGTCTTCAATTTTTCGTCTCGAGAATTGGTAAAGAAAAGGATCAATTATCTCTGGGGTAAATGGTAAAATTTGTATAGGTTCAGGTTTTTTTCATGAATTGTATGAATTGATATCAGAAATAAAAGTGTTTAATCTTCAAATAATGCATGGGAAAATAGTATAATTTTCAACTATTTCTTCGAGTTTTGTTTAAGGTAACATTGAATCATGAATTTCGTCCATTGATAATAATAGGCATTTTTTCTATTTATTCGTTTTGATATTATTCGAAACAATTTGAATTATTCAGTATACTATCATTTAGTTTGAATATAGGTATGTAGTAGTAGCTGTATATTCAATGATACTACTTATGCTTCAGATCATTTACAATAGTGGCAATATGTTTTTGATTTCTCATAACAATATTCTCATTTTTCTTTATACTATCAGAATAGTTTCTGTGAAGTTTAAAATTTGAAAGTTCTTCAATTGTTCTTCGTTTATATAATTCGAACTTTGTGAATAAAGTGCTGTTTGAGAAAAACCTAGTTGTTTATTTTTGAAATTATATTTTTTTTATGGATACGATGAGATCCTCAAAGGACAAAAATTACTTTATAACAGCTTTATAGAACCGCAACTTAGATATCTTCTGCCATGCTGGGGTAATGCACCAGATTATACCGATTTGGAAATTCACATCGAACACATATATATACAATGCATCAGACAGAGAATTTTCCCTCCAGTTGCACAGATGAATAGGCGAGATAATCAAGTGCGATAACTGAATGAATTCAACTGTCTCACTGCAAAATCAAGTCTTGTCTCTCTCTTATCGCAGTATGGTAGGGAACCCGCACTGCACGTATAGAATTTTTAATTTGTCAGGCTGCCCGTAATACTCGATTCAGTATTCACTGTTGCCTACCATACTGAACGAATTACGCTCCTCTGAACGATAAGAGAGAGACGAGACTAGAATAATGAAGCAAGACAACTGAATTCAGTGTGTTACAGCAAGTGATTGTCTAGATTATTCATCTGTGCAACTGGAGGAAAAATTCTCTGTCTGATGCATTGTATATCGTATATTTCAGATGTGAATTTCCAAACCTGTATAATGAATAGACTACAGAGGACCCAGAACAAAGCAGTTTAAAACGATATACATGCTGAATTACCGAACACCAACTGAACAGCTATATAAGGACTCAACAATTATGAATATAGAACAATTGAAGATCTTTGAACAGGTAAAACTTATTTACAAAGTGAAAAACAGAAGACTGAAAACTTTAATAGGACTTAAACAAGTGAAAGAATGTCATAGTTATCAGATTAGAAAGCAAGAGGCCCTGAGAAATAGATTTGTCAGAACAACCAAGGCACAAGATTCGCCAGTATATAGGAGTACTGCAGCATATAATAGAATACCAGGGAACATAGTGGAAAATAATAACTATTACAAAGGACCCCGCACATTTTGTATGAGAATTGGCTCCCGGTGGATTTGGCTGAAAATTTGATATGATGTTCTACTAATCCTTCTGATCAAAAGTCTATACAGTCACGAAGCTGAAAAATGCATACTTCTAGGAGTTTTTAGCGATTTTTTGTATCCATTATGGCTTACGTATTACCGTTCACACAGAAATGTTTGAGATATTTCGTGATTATTGAAAGCAGATTCTGTCAATTCGAAATATTTTCAAACATTTCTGTGTGAACGGTAATACGTAAGCCATAATGGATACAAAAATCGCTAAAAACTTCTAGAAGTATGCATTTTCCAGCTTTGTGTCTGTTTAGACATTTGATCAGAAGGATTAGTAGAACATCACATCAAATTTTCAGCCAAATCCACCGGGAGCCAATTCCCATACAAAATGTGCGGGGTCCTTTGTTAAAAACCTTAAAATATATGTAGAAAAATAACTAGGATCTCATAAAAATTATGTGTTATATATATTAGAATTTAAAGTTTATTTTTGTAACAATTCACAAAGGCTCTGACACCAACATTTGTTGATTAAGAGTCAGGAATAAAGATTATTATTATTATTATTAAAAAAAACTGTAATGAATCAATCTGATGTGTGCCTAAGAACATGAAAACTTTATTATTTTCTTGGGGGTATAATTTTTTTGGAAGGGGTTATTATTTTTACAACCTCGAATAAAACGGAAGGAAAATAATATTTTTCATTTTGGTTTGAAAAAAAAACATTTATATTTATTTAATTAACTAGGTTATTAGCGACAGCGACTAATGGTCAAGTTCGAGACCATTTGTAGCTAGAATATTAACCGAGTTGATTACAAGATTTTTCCGACGACCTGGATATGAATTATGTATAAATTCTTGATTGAAATTGTATGAACTTGGATGAATATGATCGAAAAGTAGCAAATACAAGTCACTTTCAAGCGTTTCTTTAAAACACACATGATATATCTCTCGACAAATTTAGGAATAAAAATTATATTCTTAATAAGTAAAAAAATGGAATACGCGTTTACTGGTACAGATGTCATATCATTGATAATATGATATGAATGCGTGGTCAAGGCAATCGAATGCGCACCTAGGTATGTGAGACACGCGCAATTAATGAGTATTTCAATTATTCATATTTATTGTTTTATCACAGAAATACATTCTCATTTTGCTCAAGACATACATTTGACATAATAAAATTTCTATGTTCAAGTAGAGTTTTGACATTTCACGTAGTGTTTCTGAATACTTTGTGTGCGGTTGCCATGAGGATAGCACAATAAAATAGCATAAATTGAACATTTAAATTTGTCATTAATGTTCAATTTCATGTACATTATTTTGAGGTCGGCTGAAAACTATTTTTTTCGTTATTTGAAATTTTTCTATGGTGAATGTCTATTTTTCTTATTTTGTACTCGAGGTGATTGAATGCCACTAACATTTACATTTCCGTAAACAAGATCGAAGTTACGTACAATTGGTTTTAGAGATAACTTAAATTTTTCAGAATGTTCATATTTTTCCTAAATCTTTCGAAATTTCACTCAAATGTTTTACGTGAACTCCTACATAATCTTGAATTTTCTCTTTGTTTGTTCTTTTTAAAGAAAAATTAAGATCGGCTCATTGAAATGATATCAATTCTTAATAAAGCTTGTGAGCCTATCTGTTCTGAAAGGTTGAATTTTTTTAACAGAAGTTCCTTACAGTTCAATTAATGTTGGGTGGAATCTTTCAACATAGAAAATTGAATTGGAATATTGAATAGAAGAATTTTTATATTTCCATAACAAGATATCCGATTCGAGTTGAATTTTTCTTGTGAATCGAGACTGATATACTGAATGTTCATGCAAAATTTCAAGACGTTCGCATTATCGGAACCACGGAATTTAATTTATTTTCATTTATTGAGTCATAGAAAATACCTCATTTTCAACTATAATTTGAGCCAGAACGGGTTGTCGCAGAACAAGCTGTGGTGATTCAATTTGTAGGAAATTTCACGTACTTTCATTTTGTATAGAAAGATTTTTCACGAAAAGTTGATAGTTTCCGAGTTATAAGCAGAAAACTGCCAACGAATGAGACTTTTTCTCTTTTTTCGTATTTTTTCAATGTTTCCTTACGAAAATTTGTTAGCAAACCTCAAATTCGGATTCAGCACCCGAAAATACATAAAAAATCGAAAAAATCAAAACTACCCCAGAACTTTCCTGCTAGGGGTTCTTTTGAGCACAAATTGACTGGACTAATGTGCAGATGATTGAAGGGGCCATCGGAAATGGCAACTAGATTGCTTCAACTTTCATTTCGCGTTAGCAGTATAGAGTTTTATGGGTATATGCATACCTAATACTTATTTTAAAAAATCTCTGTTCGGGCATATTGCGTTGAAAAAATAAGCAAACTTCTGACAACTAGGTAATTTCGTATGAACTATCAGCCGTTATTAATTCGTTGCGATGGTTATGATCAGCAACGACGTGATTCTTAAGTTTATATTGAAACCTTATGTAATTATCTAGGTGACATGTTTCGACATTACAATGCCATTCTCGAACCAACAATGATTACAGGTTCTTTAGTCATACGATATACAGGGTGACTGGTGACGTAACGGACGAAAGGCTAACTGGAGATAGAGGCCCTCAAACTGAATCAGGATTGTGGGTTTAAATATCCCATAAGTCTATTAGTTTCAGAGATACAGGGTGTTTTCTCAAAATTGCTAAAATTATAAACTCCCATATCTTCGTCAATATTGCAAATTTTTCGCTGACATTTGGCAAGTTTGTTTCCATTACATATTCTCTATCAGATTTTTTTTTAAATTGCAGGTCCGTATTGAAAAATTTCAATTTCCGTGTCAGGTGAGAAATATCACTCGGTAAAAAATACTACAATGATTTTGAGAACAGTAATAACATGTAGGGCAGTATTCGGGTTGCTAAGGCAGGTCAGACAAGCAAGAGAAAAATACTCTACAGGGTACAAAAGCTTGCCTGTGTTTGTATCACTGGAGCTATGGAAACGTGCCCCACTAGAACACTTGAGGTAGTCACAGATCTCACTCTTCCACATCTAGTGATCAATACTGTAGCCCATAAGGCCATTTTAGTATATCTACAGAAGGTACAGATAATGACAGAACTGAAATTCAGAATGCCTGGCCCCATCTGGCTAAGAATGTCTCATCAGCGAACCTACCGAGTGATGTTCGAAGTATCTTCGAATGGTTTACAGATGGTTCTTGAACCACGATAGTCCGCGAGCTGAAGTATGCGGGCCAAGAACCTTGTATACACCATTATTAGGTTTTTTCAGACTATTTGTCAACCAGACATACTAGCAATCAAGAGATACACAAGTAAAAACCTGGAAAATATCTATCAAGGGTGTGACATAGTGTGCAAGAGTTCCTTACTTACGTCATGTTGTTTATATTTCAAATTAGTTTGGTTGATTTCACGAACAAATACATCATGAATATTGTCGGTAGTTTAAATTTGAACTCTGAACGAAGTATAAAATTCTATTCATTAATTACTTTTCGACATCAATATTTTGCATGAAATTCGAAATAAAATAAATAACAAGCTGGTCGTCAAATTTTTACTGATTTTAGGAATACTCTGTTATGTAGGACTCAACCAGCCATATTTTTTGAATTTTTTTTGAAATTTTGTATCCAACAAATATTAGCAAAATTTTGCTTCAGTCTTATATACAGAGTGTCTCTAAATTAAACGTATAAAAAAATAAAGATTCCTTAAGTAAGTTCAGGAAAAAAAGTCCAATAAACATGTGGTTGCCAACGTTTCGTTTTCTAGCCTCAGTGAATGTTGAAGTTTTGATTAGAAACAGACTGAAAAAGTTGTACATTACAAAGATATTTTAAAATAACAATTATTTTTGAATTCTTCATTGAATTTGTGACAGTAAAATGAACATTTATAATTCAAGATTATTGCCGATTTAACCCCTCAACCTACTCTTTCAAGTATTCAAAGCTCATTCTCTTACAACGTTGAAGTTCATTTATGGTTTTCAAAATATTGAGTAGGTTGCACCTGTCCACTTTGAAATACTTTCACATACATTAAGCGTGATAATAGTGCTACAAGAAAAAACTGAATAAGGAAAATCTTCCATTCCATTTACAAACCTTTTGCAGTGAAAATGCCATCGCCTACATACGGGCTGAGGAAATTCATAAAAGGAGTTCTGTACAAACTATTTTTGTTAGTCATAACCGCCTCCACATACTCTGGTTTCATGACTCCAACCATCAGATAATGTCCGAACCATGTTTTCTGAATTTCTGGACCATCATTCATGTAGTGTAAGATTTGTTTCAAACATCCTAAAAAAATAAACATTAGTTGATCACTGATGCTGTGATAATGTGAAACTTGGCTCTAATTCATGAAGAATGAAATTTCGATGTATGTTTCATGTGAGAAACATCACTGTGCAATGAGTATGATTTGAATACCATGGATTACACATTTGAATTCTACTCTCGTTGCAATAAATAGTAATCTGTTTTTGAGCGCTCTTTCTACTTTAACGAGTGTTATATCGTTTTGGCCAAAAACCGGTAATTTTCGAATTTTAAGCCAAATATGATATCAAACAATAGGGTTCGACTCACTGAGGATGAGTCCCTGACCAAATTCAATTCTCTCCGTGGGCACGATAACCTTCGAATGCGTTGTCCTGGAGACTTGAGATTTTCAGGCTTCAGTTTCCAAATGCAGCGGTTACATAACGAACATTCGTTAATCAACCAAATCGTATAAGGTGTACCATAAAATATGGCCATTCAAAATTTTTCTTCCTCAATATCTCGGATAAAACGAAACAATCAGGATGAAATTTTGCGGCCATATGCAAGATGCTGATAATGAGCCTAATGCAAAATTTTGTGGCCAAAGTGTTAACAGAACCACTAAAAATTCAACTGGAAATATTGAAAAAATGAATCTTTATTTTCCAAACCGGGTATAGGGGCATAATCGGGTACCCTCACTATTCCCTCTTTGCGGCGGTTAAATTCGGTTCACGTGGCATACGTTGATCTCTCTTATAGACATCAGTATTTCCAGAAGTTCTGATGAGTGTGCGTGTTGATATATCAGAGTTGTGCAGAACCACGTGAATTTTAGGCATGTAATCTTATTTAACCTACTAGCTGACCCGTGCCCACTCCGTTGGGCATAATGTTAATAATCCTTTTTTAGTACAGAGTGTTATGTTTTGATTTCTAACTGCCAAAAGGGAGGTTTATACACAGGTATATTTTGTATTTGCATGCTAATACAAAATTGGAAAGTAACTCTGTCCTAAAAAACATTTGAGGGATTTGCGATAACGAATTCCAGGGGGACCAAGTCGCGGTTAAAGTTAGTTTGGTAATGGTAATTTTAATTGTTCAAAACTTCTCTGTAAACAATATTGGATATAATGTAATCATTTGGTAGCAAAATACAGGGTCTTTATAAATGATTGTAACAGCACAGTTGGCTTTGGATTGCAGAATACCAATCTCTAACCAATCAGAGCATACTATGATCACAGAATTCTGTGGTTTGCATAATCCAAAGCCAACTGCGCTGTTACAATCATTTATAGAGACCCTGTATATTGTCTGTCAGGAGTTCTAACCCGAGATAAGCCAACATGTAACTGCCAATGGAAAAAACACGGCTTTCTCAGGTCAAGGCCCACCAGAGAGAAAATGTATCACCTTGGGACTTGTTAATAGTGAGGGCAAAAGAGATCTTCACTGGAGGAAACTGTAGCCTTTTAAACGGTATGGGTAAATCAGTGGGAATCATGGGTATCCGCGGAATATAGGCCAGTTTGTCCCACTGCTGGCCCTGATAATGGTCGCCACGATTAAACTGTCCCGTAACTGTTTTGTTAAGCAGCATTTTCTCATTACACATGCTGGGGGGGCTCAAGTTTCTTAATAGCATGATAGGAATGCCAGCTTTCGTGAGGAAGTAAGCTAGAAGAGAAGGGTTCAAAGAATTTTAAAATTTTTGGGGATAGACTTATAGTGATTGACCTGACCGGGCATTTTCTCTGAAATGAGTTTATTTGTTTCATTCACTGTATCGTTTCTGGGTGACAATATTGCCTTAGAACAAGTAAATGATAATCTCCAATAAATTTTCAAGACCGGGATATATTGCATCAGTAAGATGTTCCAACCTGTGCAATATGTATCCTAATGTCCCGTCAAGTTTTTACGTCATTGCTGTTGGTGTTAGAAGAGACAATTTATTCTTCGCTAAGATTGAGTAGTTTACGCGGATAGTCGTCATCGTCGTTGTCGCTCAAATGGGCTCTCATGTTTGTTCGTAAATTGGGAGATGCAACCGAACTCCGTAAGTGAGATGATTTTAAGCATGCTCTGATGATATCGGCGCGTGTTCCTTTTGTTACTACAGGCAGTGTTTGCAGAAAATCGCCCCGCAAAAACAAAAGTAACACCACCCATTACAGCATCAGAGTTTCTGAGGTATTTGATATTACATTTGTCCCATATAATTAAAGATGTTTTTCGTAAAAGTTTCCCGAGTGGCCCATTTTTACGTATGGAACAAACTGACTGTTGCTCTAGTTAGACTGTCAGAGGTAGCTTAAAGGTGGAGTGTGCTGTTTTCCCATCATTTAACAGAGTAGCGGCAATCCCCGAAGAGGCAACAGCTAGTCCATTTCTCCAGGATTGTCTTACTTTTGCCAATACCAAATTTGCAAGAAACGATTTGCCAGTGCCTCCCGAGGCGTCAAGAAAGAAGTTAAACGTCTGTTATTAAGCACACAGTGAATTTTGTGCATCAAAAGCTTGTTTCTGGCCTTTAACTAATTTCGGTACATTTTCATTAATAAAAACTGACAACTCATTGGTATCCTACGAACGTATCAGTAGTATGTCCGTTTCATTCTTATGTGGCCGAAGCAGAATATCGATAGTGTGCTAATTCTGTTTCGAAGAATTCAATTCCGATGACGCCCGCTGCACCTGCGTAAGGAGACGCGACGCGACTGACGGACTGAGCTACGATCACGCGATCAGATGTAAAAGGCCACGCCCCCTTCTCCCGAAGCGAGCACTAACGCAAACCGAATTATACCGAAGCCCTGGCGCGTCTTCCGCTGATTTGGCTGGCTTTCATACGATTTTTACCCGATTCACTTTGCAAAACCGACTACCACGTGAAAGCCTTCTTATTTTTGGTGTTTTATATAGCCTATGGCACTCTTGAATAATGTGCCTTTCTATTGGTGAAAGAATTTTTTAAATCGGTTCAGTAAATCCCGAGATTAGCCCTTTCCATTTACAAATATACAAATATACAAACACACAAACTTTACCTCTTTATAATATTAGTATAGATGAGATTTTTTGATAAATGGATTTAACTCATAATTTATTTGTTCTTTTTGTAAGAAGTTATTGATATTAATTAGGTTAAAATTCAAGTATAATTTCTATATTGTCATTAACAATTCTGCAATTTCATGGGCAGGTTAGTGTTGTTGAATAAATTAATACTAAATAAAAAGTGGATAGGTTAGGAAAAAAGGATGAAATATAATGCAATAGTTAATAAAAATTGATTAATATTTATAATCATCGATTATTCGATAGTTCATCAACTGTATATGGCGCGTTTTCGACCGGAGGCACCGACTGACCTGAAGTGATGTTTTGACCGCGCGCTCTCCGCCCTATATATTTAGAAAACGGTTTCCCGTATCAAAAAATTTTTCGATCAAAATTTGTAGAAAGTTTTGTACTCTACAATATTGAAAATAACTGAAAATAGCCTGAAACCCCATAGGAAATGAAATATTTACAAAAAAGCGCAAAAAACCGATTGAAAATAACTAAAAATAGCCGAAAACCCCACGGGAAATGAGATATTTACAAAAAAGCGCAAAAAACCGATTTTTGTGACCTTTGACCTTAAAATTCAATAGTTGCTCACACCCTACCATATGTAAGTTTTGAGACAACTTTTAGGGTGTCAATATACAAGTATTTACAGACTTACAGCTAAGTATCTAGAATTCCGAGGTGAACTTACTAAAATAACTGGACTAGTATCATTTTCAAACTCGAGTTCATTGTCACAAGTAATCTTGAAAGTGATTCCATAATGACTTAAAAGAATCGATTACTTGTCTAATATTTCAGTACCCGTTCTTTGGAGAAGTGGATAACATTGTCCAAATTTGCAGAAAGAACCGGCAATAGTTGAACAAAACGTTTGATCGAACCTCATTGTGTCAGAAAAGATGCATAGATCCAAGAGGTCTTGGTTTGAATTGAAGTTGTATATGGGTCCTTTCATATTTAATCTTCGACGTATTTCACACACAGTACTAAAGTTTTGGACGTCTTTGTTCATATTTGGCTAAAAATTTGTTCGTTTCGAACCTGCTATATTTTCCTTCAAAACACAATGTCCTCGTTTCATCTTAGTTTCATGATATTGTTGCATTATCAATGTGTATTCCTCTCTATCTTCTACATCTGCAGAAAATGTTCTTGAAATCTTGACCTTTAAGTAGCCGCGCCCGTTTTCTTCACACTGCTACTCATAGACAACCTGCTACTCGCACACTTTGAACCCCGTTTCACATGATGGTCGTATTATATTAATGATTAATATTTGAATTCCTTCTGAGAATTAGGAATTTGAATAGCGAAACACAAAATTAGATTTAATTAGGTTCCTATCATTAATATATTCATATTCATTATGAAAATAAGGTTAAAATCACGTATACCTTTCTGGTTCAATTATTTTCTGGCCTCTAATGAAAGTGATAAAGCAATTTGGCAATCCGGGTGGAACACATAAATATATTCCGAACAAAGATTCAATAACTGATCCCTCGAATAAAGTTCTTCATGTTCTTCATCGTATAAGAACAGGGGCCTATCGCACCAAAATATTTTGCAACTTTCCCATTAGCACTTTGCATTATGAACAAAAGTGAAAATAAATCATGTTACACAACATTCATCCCAACATTTAATTTCTGCGATGTGCTTTCCTCTTTGCATCTGACTTTTCACATCGCACCTATAATTTTCGAATGCATTTCGTGCAATGTAATTCATTTGAAAAGTGAAAAGTACAAAGTGAAAAGTGAAAAATTTGGTGCATGGTTAAGGGGGCCCAGATCATACATATTGTAATAGCATGCTTTTCAAATGGATTTCAGTTGAGAGTCCTATTTGCGAAGGCGTAGAAGCAAAGGAGACATCAGAATATCTCGTAAATAATTCCATATTTAAATTTCACGATGGCTTAGGTATACACTCGGGTATACATAAAGTTACGGATTCGTTTTCGAATTGGCTTGTTAATTTTAAATCGAGTTTTAATAATTTTATTTTCTTTTTCTTTTTCCTGCTTTGATTTTTTTGTTCTAGATTCAGAATCACGAATGCATTTTGAAAAGGTTTATCGGTTGGATTCAATAATAAAGAAATCGTTCATTGTTCGAATAGTTTTCAAGTTTTATTCATTATATTTGTTAGAACGGCCAACAGGGTTTTTTCTACCGATGTTTCTCCCTGAGCTCTAATATCATAATTACGTAAAATAGTATGGTACCCTGATAATATTTTCATTATATATAATTTTAAGTTGAAATATTGAAATTGAAATATTATAATATTTTCATTGAATATAATTTTGAGTTGAGTAGATTCACAGATAGGATAGCATGTTTATCGAACAGTGTTTCTATATTAGCCAATATATTGATTTTCTTAAGGGCACTGAAAGGAAATACCATCTTCGTCTGAAGTTTGACCATTTTATACTTCTCGTTCTTCTTCATCTTCGTGTTTATTCATTTCTTGTTCGGAATCAGACATAAATATGTTATTCGTCTTCTATAACTTCACATAAGATTCGGCTTTCTCTCCAACCCCATTTGTGTTTTGATTTCGCGAAGTACTTGGTCGAAAATTTCAAGATATGTCAGAAAATCCGTTTTCACTGGCATTTGTTGGAGCTTAATTGGCTGTTACGAAAAATTATGTTAATTTTACTGAAATCTCGAGCTATTCTGTTATGGGTTGATGATTAAAGGAATAGTTTTTATACATTGGTTGTAAAACAATTTTTTTACGTACGCTTCTATCTAACGATATCCATATCGTGCCATATAGCAGAGATAATCTTTCATGGCGTTGACAGTACAGCTTCGTCGAATTTCATCACTTGTATAAGTATGTCCTCAATTCGACAGGGGAATTGATCATTTTACGAATTTTAAGATATTTCATTTATAAAGTTGTTATTCCGAGTCAGACATTAATTCTATAATCAATTAGAACTTTCATAGCATTGAAGAAGTCATAAAATGAAACTGCCTTCATTTGGTTTTTCAGATAGAGATAATGAATTAGAATATCTGGATCAAGTTGCCTGATTGAGTACTTCCAAATGAAATGTTAAACCAAATATTATGCCGATGTTAATCATTACTCTATTCCTTGATTAATTTATTATATGCATGTTTTTCGAATCAGAAACTATCAGAAAAATACTTTTGCATTTTTAAACGGATGTACGAGTATTATATTGCTTACAAATATATCTTTTGCTGCCAAAAGGCTAGATAGTAACGAGTACATTTATATTCACCCGACTTAAGGATATTATGTTCATCAAACAGTTACAGCATTAGACTTTTTTTGAATATTGTTTCGTATATGTTTTATTCGTCATGTTGAAAAAGTTGTTGTTTCAGATCTCTTGATCTGAAAGTGATCGAATAAAAAGTTTTAACCCGAGAACTATGAGACTGATTTGCCCCACCAATCAATTTGCCTAAGATATTCTTACCCTACATCCATCCTGAAAATCTTAAGTCTCATTCCACTCCAATTTTTCGATATTTCGTGATATTTTTCAAGTACAAGAGCTCATTGTCATGCGTTTTAATATACAGGGTAAAACACAAGGAAATGTATATATTTTTCTGGAGTATAGAGGCTATCTAGATGAAAATCAAATGACCATTAAAATTGTTTTGTGCTTGTCAATGATGTTATACAGGCTGATTTTCGGTTTTAACCGAAAACATCGATCTATCATTATTTTGCAACATCTTCACGTATTCTAATATGTTTTTAAAGAAGCATTGTAATATTGGGTATTTCTTACACTCTTGAAAAATTTTCAATGAAATCTGAACCTTGGTAGGTATTTCTGCGAACATGAAATGAGGGTTTTAGAATAAGGTACCATGAATTCGGAATGATTATATGACATAAAATTCCCATGAACTATGGGTCTCTGACGCGCAATTTTTTTTGAAATACGGGGTGTTGAAATTCAAAGAGAAAATTGGTTTTTCGGAAATATTTTCGACATCGTACACTTTTTTATTTGCGTTCTGACAGTGCATTAAAACACATTTTTTCCAACTCAAAACTAATATTGAAATTCATCACAGAACGTACAGATCCGAATAAATTTAGTGAAAAAATTGTAAGCCAATGCTTGCTTTCAAATTGAAAATTTCATTTTCGTATTCACCACATTATTCAAGGTGAGAATGCCTTTTCATCTAAGAGAGCTAATGAATAGGAAAGGGGAAAGTGGATACTGCATATGCCAAATCAAGTATGGACTATACATCTTCTCTTGTAAATTCTGAAAAAATTATCTATTAAAAAGCACAAACATACGAATGTAGGATACGAGTTTCGGATTGAATCAATAAAACAATCTGCATATTCCCAATTGAGAAACTATTCGCGACATTGTAATTTTTATCACCATGACAAAAATTAATACTTGTCAAGCGTATAGTAGTTGATAGGATAATGCCATAAAATATCTTGAAAAATTCAAAAACACGTGTAAGACAACTACTTAATTACTATTGCACAAGTAACCCATATAAAATTCAAACCAAAATAATTATCAATTCATGTCGTAAATATCATTTAAATAAATAACGAAATTTGTGTATAGGTGGTTTAAGAGTTTATTACTTCAGGCCGTCAGATCTACGTCCAGATTTGAGAACCAGTATATTTATATAAACAATGAAAGCATAATATTCATTGATTAAAATCAACCAATATTGAACTCATAGGTGGTAATTTTAATCAATTAATATTATTCTCTTCTTTCATTGTTTATATTTACATACCTGAGTTCTTATTAACGCATTCATTTTCATTTCTGTATATTTATGTTTTGTTTAATCCAGATCAACAGACTTCAGCCTAGTTTCGAGTATACATATCTTTGTTTATTAGTTGAAGACAGTTCTCAAATTTCCATCTGGAACTAATGGTTTCACAGCGAGTTTTGTTTTAGTATCTATTACTTTTCTTCGAGGTAAGTTTTGTTGTCAGCATTCGATAACGGAACATAACTATAACAGTAACTGTATTAACAATTGGAAAATTTATTAGGCACCTATACAGAGTGTTTCCTAACTAGATATTATTGAGGATGATTTTAAGTCCCATTTCAAGAAAAAAACTTCGAATGAAGATATGACTATTAGAGTTTTCAAAAATAAATCATTTTTTATTAATAGCTACAACACCACTTAGGATATTTCAATGAAATTTGTCATACATGTACTATGAATCAAGAGGTGTATGTATCATATTTTTTTTAATTTCACCAGTGGCGTTCGTACGTTATTTGACCTTACTATTTTGGCAGACATTGATGGTACGCCACAGATTTTTTCTGAAATAAAAATTATTTTCGGAATTCCTAATCATTTCTCATCAAAGGTGATCTTTTGACTTTTTTCAATACGTACACGGTTTCCACTTGAAAAATAAAAACCGTTTCTCTGTATGATAAAAACAATATCGTTAATACATACATATGATAATATCACCATGCAGTATATATATTCTTTTGAAATTGAGAGCTAACATAATACAATACATAAAACAAAAATAAAAATCCCTAACTGAGGTTAGTGCAAAAACGGGGTACCATACTATTTTTTCGTATGATACCAGAGCTCAGGGAAAAAACCTCAGTACAAAATAACCCTGTCTCGCCGTTCCAACAAAAATAACACTTAAAAACTATTCGAAATATTGAAGGATTTCTTCTTTATTTATTCCAACCGATAACTCTCTCCCAGATGCCTTTGGAATACTGAATGAATCTGAAACAGAAAAAAAAATCGAAGCAGAAAAAAGTAATAGAAAAATCAAATTATTGAAACTCTATTAAATCGATTTGAAGTTCACAACCCAATTTAAAAACGACTCTGTTACTTCATGTATAGCCCTTAAGCCATCCTGAAATTTAAATATGGTCACCATGCAGTGACAGGTAGTTACGTATTTTTAATTTTTTTAGATGAAACTTGCGCGTAGGACTGAAAAAATTCAAGAGATCAAATTTGCTCATTATTGAATACAGATTTCATTCCTTTTATTTTGAGAAACTTACCACCCTGTAACGTTTGGGACATATGTTCATATAAAGTTTTTTTTTAAGAATGGGCTCAAAAATCAGCCCTATAGATATTGACATTAAATTAGGAAACACCTTGTATACAGGGTGAGTCTTTGAAATGTACATATATTTTAACTGCAGATTCATGAGGTCAAAAGAAACACATTTTTCCTTTATCAGTTCTTACAATTCGTCCTATAATAAAAGATTTAGCCATTTTGAATTTTCATAATGAGCTAAGCCATTCCTGAAAACCGGAAAATCGAAGTTTTTTTTGAGCATTAGATATACAATACAAATGTTCGAAATGACGATCTACACGTATCATAAAAATATGCTTAAACTTACCCCATTCAAGTTGGTCAAAAAAAGAGTATTCATAAAGCAACGAATACTTTAGTTATACATTTTTTTTGACGGCAAAAGTTGAATATTTTCCCTTGATTCCATTTCATTTTCCATTATGAGCTAGCTGCCACTCATCTTTGGGATTAATCTTCAGTACCTATGTAATAATAATTACTCATAGTTGTTTAATATATCTTCTGCGGAAAATTCGAACATATCAGAATATACAACATTTCTTTTGTGGGATCCAAATTTTTATTTAAAATACTTTCTGTGAATGTCATTGACATTGTGATATATTTCTACCGCCTCCGGTGGTTGTAGGGGCTAGACGTTTGCCTACAAGTTCATACGAAGCTGGAGGTCTGGGTTCGAATCCTGGTGCGGGTATGGATGTTTGTGTATGTCCTAGTATGTCTAAGAACAAAAAATTGTTAGAGTGGTATGTAAGATGTGAATGAGAGTCTTAAGTGTTAAATTGAATACTAAAGTAATAATATGTTCGTTGCCTAGATGGTCTAAATTACCAAGGGCATTGTGAAAGGATGATGAATGAATGAATGAATGATATATTTCTATGACCATCAAGTTATATATCATTGTCAAAATTGTTATAATAGTCACTGAATATGAAAGTTGACCTCGAATACGTGTATTACTGATTTACTGAATTATATCCTAATAGATAAATTATGAAATATAAATCACCATAAAATACATAAAAAATCAAAATACAAAAACTGTCAGGTTATGTGCCCAGACATCTTTTCAACTTTAAAATACTTTCAATCAAACACGCGAAAACATACAACATCGTGTCCAAGGAAGATATCGAATTGATCGATGGTCTGTCCAGATTGAAAAGACTGCTGTGGTATTTCGACCTAAAACTCATGGCAAGAGCAAAACACCTAACAAGTATCATTATTGGCACTGAAACGTTACCAGTAGGAGATGTAACGAAAGTTGAGGAATGAAAGACTAAAGGTGCCATTGCACAGTTCTATATTTCAAGATCTGCAGATGTGAGTGTAAATCCACACATTTTAACGTGAGATACTGCTGAGAAAATGTTCAATACTCTGGTTGCAATATTCAGTCGTGACACAGAACAGCAAAAATGTCAACTCTTATCCGAGTTCTACATATTCAAGTCTGATTCATCAAAAGACATGCCGTCTAACTTTGCAGAACTTCAAAACCTTTACCATAGATTAAATCGTGTAAGTGGAATAAACAATCAATTAGATGAAACAATGCTAATGATAAGATTTATGACAGCACTACCCGAAGAATTTCTGCAAAGCATGGGAATCAACTAGACCTGAAGACAAAACTGGGACATAATCAACTTGAAAGATTTGAAAAAGTCACCAAAATAACGTGAAAGAGTACCTTAGTCCCTTTCTCATATCAAAGAAAATCAGCTTTGAGAGTCTTGTGTGATATCAAAAAAAACAAGACATCCTTCTCAAGAGATACAGAGTACAATGACCAAAGAAAATAATTCACACAGATATTTATAGTAAAATATGTTCTTCAACAGTAAGAAATGAAGAATACTTTATGACATGCATGGACGATAACACTCAATGTTTGAAAGTATATCTTCTGAAATATAAAAGGCAAGCATTCAAATATATAAAGAATTCATTGCTGTAGGTAGAGCACATTTTAATCAGAATACAGAAATAATTCGTTGCGATAGAGTTATTAATATTCGATACACTTTAGAATATACACCTCAGCCAAATAGCAAAAGTGGACGTATAAATCTTACTCTTATGAATGAAGTAAGAGAAATGATTTATTCTGCAAACTTGAATAATAATATGTGGGGTTTTGCTGTAGAACAGCAACATATATTCTTAACAGAGGCTCAACATCAGTTCAAGATATAAGCCCTTGGAAAAATAGACTGGAAGAAAACCAAATTTAGATAAACTTCGCATTTTTACCGAGTACCGAGGTACACCAAGAATTTGGGAAAATTACAAAAATTGGATGTTCCAGCCGAAAACTGCCATTTTCATCGGTTATTCTAATCATGGATATAGAATTTGCGATCCTGTTGAAAAAAAGCTATATATTTCTAGAGATGTTACTTGCATTAACCAAACTTACAAGGATGGAGAACAAGATGATCCACATACAGCATAACTATTGAAAAATCATTCTGAATTCTCTGAAAAAGAAAACCCTGAAAGTGGAGACAATGAACAAGAAGAAGAATATGAAGAAATAGAAGAGTAAGAAAACAATGAAGACGACCAACAAGAACAACTTCAATACAAGACAAGCCATCAAATATTATATAATGATTATGTTTTTGGACTAGAATCGGAAGACGAAGCATCATTAGCTCATGAAGAATGTTTTCTAACTTTCGAAGATTGTCTAATAGGCCCTGATAAAGAAAAATGGTTAGCTGCAATAAGCGGTGAAAAACATTGCTTAGACAAAAATAAAACATGGATTTTTAGATGAAGATATAGCAAAAAGTAAGGAAATACTAACAAGTCGTTGGATTTGCAGAGTAAAAGAAAATGGAAGATTTAAAGCGAGACTTGTAGTAGGAGGGTGTGAACAGAAAGGTGAAATTCATTTAAAAGATATATTTTCATCTGTAATACAAATTACCTCTCTACGTGCTATGTTAGCTATCGCTGCACGGAAAAATCTCCATATAGCGAATTTTGATATAAAATATGCATTCTTACATGGTGAGATAGAAGAAGACATCTATATGAAAGTACTTCAAGGATACAACAAAGATGGTGAATATGTTTGTTGAAAAAAGTTTCGTATGCACCAGCACCCTTTCAGTGGAAGAAGAAAATAACAGAGTTTCTCGAACACAAAAACATTATTGAACTTGAAAAATATCAGTGTGTCTCGAGAGTACCTAATGATGAAATATTATACATAGGAATTCATGTAGACGATGGACTCGTTATGGAAATGATATATCAAGATAAATTCTATACTGCTTCAACTTCAAAAACAACTTGAAGTAAAGGTAATGAAAAATGCTACCTGTTATTTGAGCATAGAAATAATCAGAAAAAACGTGATATTGTTATAAAACAAGAGAACTATGTTAAAAAAATACTTCAAAGATTCAATATGGAAAATACAAAGCCGATGAAACAACAATTCATATCATATCAGAAACAAGACGTTGAAGAACTAACTGATAAGAAGAAGGAAGAATTTGCCTATAGAGAAGCAGTATGTGATTTATTGTACCTCAGCTGTAAAAAAGGCCAGATATCGCATATGCAGTGAGCTATGAAAGTCACCAAATGAACGATGCTATAGAAATGGATATCAGAAATGTGAAAAGATCTTTAAGTTATCTCAATGGAACTCAAGATTACGGAATATGCTACACAAGACACGATGAAAATTAAATAATTCTAGATCATACTGGGTACACTAAAACCAAAAGAAGTACAACTGTTTACCCTTATAGCTGGTGGACCTATAGCTTGGAGCTCAAAGAAACAAAGTTTAGTTGGAAAATCAACCACAAGGCTGAGTATATAGCAGCAGCCCAATGTGTTTCAGAATTAAAATTCATAAAGACGTTTTCTGTAGAGCTTCTGGGAAACACCATTGAAGCCGTATTAAAGGTGGATAATTTGAATGCTATAAAGATTATGAAATTCGGTCAGATCGCAAGAAATACTAAACATGTCGAAATCAAATATCATTATATCTACGAAGAGTGGGAGAAAGGCTGGATCCAAATTGAGTACTTCAACACAGCTAGCAGACGTTTTAACCAAACTTTTAGAAGCTGGAAAATTCCTTAATTGCAGGAAACAATTGGTTCAACGTGTTTCGTTGACCCACTAATAAATATAATTACTTCGTTTCAGGCTAATGAGATTTAAGGTACTGAAAGTTCATTTGATTTTATCGAATATGATAATATAATATATGTTTTTATTTGAAAATTTGAACCGGACAAAAGTTGCCATGTTGAGTGGGTGTGTCAGAATATACAACAATACTTTTGTGGGGTCTAAATTTTGTATTTAGAATACTTTCTGTAAATGTCATTGACATTGTGATATATTTCTTTGACCAACAAGTTAGATATCATTGTCGAATTCCCATGAAGCTTAAGGTCAGGGTTCGAATCCTGGTGCGGGTATGGATGTTTGTGTATGTCCTAGTTTGTCTTTCAATAAAAATTGTCCTGATAAGTATGATAAGTATGGGAATGAGTGCTAAGTGTGGAAATGTAGACTGTCTAGATGGCCACAGTGGCCAAGCATATGGAGTGACCGTCAGAACATAACCTTCCAATAAATAAAGCAGATGTTATTTATAAGCCTATTCGTTTTGAGGTATTCCGTGCTCCTGAGTAACTCAAAAGCTCGAAATACGGCTTGCAATTGGTTGCGCACAAGCACTGGAACAGCTCAGGAGCTCGAATTCTTCAAAAACGAATACTATATATAAGTGAACTTACAAACAGTACTCTTTGGCAGACTCATAGAATGCTAATAGTTGTTATGAAGAAGGACTCTTAACATTCAAATTCAAACGACACACATGTACATTTTGAAATTATGTACTGAACATAGAAATAAAACAACATTCTATGGAACTGAACTGTGTTTTGAGGTTAGGTTTGAGATGTTTACTTTTGTACATTTCAGTTATGTTATTAATGCACAAGTTAATCAATTTTTTACAATACTAATAGCAAGATATTAAAAATATTCGAATTTCGGATTGAATAAAGTCAAAACAATTCGTCTAACAATGAGTGTCTTTTCAGACTATACGAATACGAGTTGGAGTTAGCTTGGAAATGAAAAAGTAGCTCTATGTATTGATTAATGTGTGAGACCTAATTAGCACTGATACAAAGAAATAATTTTGCAGTGAAAGTGTATTATGAAATTTTGGCGATAATAATAGCTGTATGGTGAACCTGGTGAAAAATACATTACTGAATGGTATGAATTTTGCAGATTCAACTTGTTCTTTATGTATTTGTTACGGAATTCTTAAGATAACTTCCCTTGTAAATAATGTGTATTGGCCATTCCCATATTCCGCTTACCAATCATCGCACAAGCACAGCACATCAGTTTCTATTAAAGTTCTCTTTCTATGGGAAATATTCTTGAGTTATCGTAGGCTGCATGTTAATTGCCTCAAATAAGTTTCGCGATTGTTCTGAAGTTTTATGACGTTGCCATGAAATTCAGAAATAAATAAATTTCGAATGAATGAATATCTTGAGAAAAAATAACGGTATTAAAATATTTTTCATTATTCCAGAAAAATCCAGAATACAACACAACGAAAAACAACGCTTAAAACATGCTGATTCTCACATTGGGAATATTGGCGTGTACCATTTGGTTAATCAAATTCTTTAGGGAAAAACTAATGATGTTTCTGAAGGCGTCTAACATACCAAACGTGAAAACAGGACGTTTTGGAGCTATTGGAGATTTGGTAGGGAAATCTGTTGACGGTAAGTAATTCTTTACTGAAAATATTCGGAAGAACATTCCATAACTTTCCGATCGGAATTACCCATTTTATGGACACTTCAATTCACAAATGACTTCCGAACTGGCATGATCGCTATGTATTGGATTAACGGGAATGGTAAGGTGGAAGAAACAACTTGAAAACTAGTCACAGTTTATTGATCTAACGATCTATCAATTCTGACATAAAAATAATAATATGAATCGTTCAGTGAGCTTATATTTATATTCCTACATTACGTAATTACATAACAATAACCTAAATCATAAGGTATAGCCTGTATATCAATACAGGCTGTGAGTATCTCACATCAAAACTTTAATTTTTTCAGTGGTTTTTTGTTAATGCAGCTGATACGGTCAATATTATCGAAGCAATATCGTTACTGATCGAAATATTGAAGGTATAACGAGTGCATTGAAACAATAAAATTGATGGCAAGAATAGTGAGAAGAATAAAATCAGTTTGATATTAATTTCAGGTACGCCAATATATTAGGGCACCTATAGTATCATCAACACCGTATGAGTAGTATGAAAATTTCAGTAATTCCGGAGTTGTTGTAGCAGTGCAAGATGAAAATTTTAAATCTTCAAAGCTGTTGCCAGTTGCTAGAAATCTTAATCTGACTGAAAGTCGATCAGCCGTTGAAATAGCCTTCCTCATAATCGAGCCTGCTTCATTAAAAAAGTGCAAAAAGTGGTTCATCCATTCTTGAAAAATTTTGGTAGTCGTGTGCCTCACTGTTGAGTTCTCGAAGCAATGACATCATGTCCATGTATCCCTCGTCTTGTTAACCATTATTTTTATCCAAAATCTTTTCTGTTTTTCCTCTTCTAAGAACCAAGCAGATCCATTTAAAAACGATAGATCGATCCTCCTTAAGGACAAATCGGGGCAGAACCGTATAGCTAAAGGGGCAATACCGGGCACTCCGTATTACTCACAGTTAGCACACACGAGATAATCTAAATCATCTACTAGCCATCCTGTGCATCCTTCGTGTGCCCAGTTTGCACGTTTTGGTGCATTTTATCCACCCATCAATTTTGGTAGTATAAGAGTAATTTTCTTTGCAGTAAAAGCAGAGTGTGTCCTCGGCACCTTGTGATTCTTCGTTTTCTTCTTCTGAGCTAGACCCTTCTGCTTTCTGTTTTGTCAATTTCTTGTTGTTAGCTCTTCGATGTATTTAATAAGTAGAGTGAGTATGGACTGTATTTTTTGTAATAGATGTTGCGATGGCAGAAACAATTCACAGGTTTTCCGTCAATAAGAAATTGAATATAAAAGCTCTTACCAAGTCCAAATGGGTTGTGATGATTTGGGGGCCTCTCTTCTTTCTCTTTCGTAGGCCTGGAAGGATCCCTCAATGAAGGCACATCAGTGGTCATGCACTCGATATTCTTGAAGCTTATAACTAATTGCTGTCTCTATCAGTTACTAACACTTGAATTAATTTGCCACACACAACAAATTAACAAACTTAAGCGAAAAATAGCGAAATTGCGAAAACTATTTTGTATAGCGACGAAAATATGCGGAGAACTAGAAAGTATATCACTCTCATTAACAATTCCAATTATTAATGTTTTTTGCTGTTCAAAAAAACCGCTCGTCCCATGTTGGCGCATATTGCCAATATTTTCGGAGCATTTCCTAGAACTGTGTTCCGTTTGTAGGGTTTTTTCTTCACTATGTTGTCCATGATTCATTCGTAATATTGTTTCGTAATTTTTCTTTTCGTTACACAGATTTATAATTTCGCTCATTTTTTCTCTTTGAACAGATTCGAGTTCAACCCAAGAGTCTGATTTGTTACCGCCATGCTTTCTACTTGCCGTACGTCTAATCTGTTCATTAAACTCTATTTCAGCCAGTGAATCTTTTGTTCCCCCCCCCCCCCAGGAACTCCTTTTTTTTTTATCTTAAGTTTCTTGAAGGAGCATCTTTAGGTAATGAATTTCCGTTTTTTAATATTTTATTTTCATCATTAGGTAGGTTACTAACTGGTTTCTCTTGGCACACAACACTCCACAAGTTTATCATTAATGATTTTAAGATGTTTTATTTTTTCGAACAGCTCTCGTGAAAAAATGAGAAGCAAAATCTGCACACTAAAGCTCGGCACGATTTTGTACAACACTTAAACACTTTTTCATTAGCATTTGCATTATTTTTTCACTTTCATCTAACTCTCGATCGGACACGTCTGTGTCGTCTGGCGCCATGATTTCGAATTTATAGGGGTTGATGAGGACTTATCGGGGATTTAAGGTAAAAGTTGAGGATTTATGAGAAATCACGGGGATTTAAGGAAATAGTTGCGGATTTATGAGGATTTACGGGGATTTATTCATTGGAAAGGATTTATGGTGTACAACATTTAGGTTAGATGTTTACCCCTCGAGTATTATCTTCAAGTTCTGTCTTATAGGGTAACTCCGTTAGGACTGCTGTTCTTCGTCTTGTCCGATTAGTTGGGGTTCATTTTCGTACACCACGTGGATTAACTAATATATCTTTCGGAGAGACGGCAAACGAAGAGACTTTGGATTTTTTATAAAACTAGTAGGACTAATTGTGAAAGTGGACGATTCTGTTGGAACGTCCTTTTCAGGCGTAAATTCTCTGTTGATCCCTGCTTAACATAACCCACCAATGGAAAGCTCTTCAATGTTTTCGTTCAGATTTATTCCAGAAGGTCCAGCTACAGGAGAAGGACTTCTTGAAATATTAGCAACTTGTTGGTTTGGAAAATTATTTTCAATTTTTCCTTTATGTTCCGTAGATTTGGCTATCATTCTAGAGGGATCAGCGGAAAGACTTCGGAAATTTGGTATCTCAGGCTCTGGTTGTGGTAGAACAACGTTTTCTGTTTGTTCTTCACGTTCTGTCATTTCAGCTGGAGCGAAATCAACCTCATTGAAGACATTTCTATCAAGTGGATAGATTCCTGTTTTTCTGAAGCCTGAACCCGCAGTTTGGATAGTGGCTGCTTTGTTGTATGCAAGACCAAATATTGCGGATATTTGATATTGTGTCACCACTCTACACGGATTATTTCGAAGCCAACTTTTAACTTCCTGACTTCCTTACTTAGTGGTGCCATAAAACTCACATCCAATGGCTGCAGCTTATGCGTGCAGTGTGGAGGGAAGCAAAGTAAAATTATTCCATTTTGGCGTGAAGGTCGATCAATGCAATGTTTTTAGTATGGGTAGCGTGACCATCTAGAAGGAGCAGAACTGGATCTTTCTTTGATGGCCTGACATGCTTGATAAAATGTTCCAACCATTCAACAAAAATATTAGACTGCATCCAGCCACTTAGATGGCATGCAGCTACTGTTTCGGGAGGTGCACCGTCCAGCAACTCAGCCTTCATCCTGACACGATGCAAAATTAGGAAAGGAGGCACGTAATGACCTGCAAAGGAGAATGACAATACAGCAGTTATTAATTGGCCACGTTCTCCTGACGCCAAAGTTCCCACTTGCCTGCGACTTCTCATAGCAATTACCTTGGAATGACTCTTCGGTGTTTGATAATTTGCTGGTTCTGATTTTGTTATTTTAATATTTAGATTTAGTGGACTGTAATTATTTTATGATAAGGAATAGACTTGGTTTTAATAGTTTAATTGTTAAATCGTTATAATAAATTGCGAAGTGTATCTCGTGAAAATTGAAAATTGAATGCATTAAAATGAACGGCACACAATATGTGTCTCTTGATAAGGTGTACGCAGACACCGGAGGACGAAACGTTGCCAAATCAATCAAAAATAATAATAATACAGTAAATTCCTAACATAGCCCCTTCTTTGAAGGACTGCTTCAAAACTGAAAAATAGTGAGAATATGCAAATAAATGAATTTAATTTAGTATAAATGAAATCATTTCATGGTACATAACATTATTCAGATATATAACCACATCAATTGTCAATAAAATCTTGTAGAGGTAAAGGGCACAAATGTCGCACAGATCTTGTCACTACACCATTGGTAGTAGAAAGTTCTGCTATTCGGGATACACCATCTTTCCATCGATCAATCTTGATACAAGTCCAGTAGGCCATTTACAGGGTGGTTGATGATCATTTTTATGAGGACCAATGTACCAATATCCAATTGCATTGGTTCTTTTTTCCATTTATATTGCTGGTGCAGTTGTGCGATATAATTCTTGGAAAAGTGCTGCCAGAATCGCTGATTACAAACTGTTGAACGTGCTGTAATCTTGTTAGTTGGTAATCTTGGTGTCTGTCCAGTCATAGTCAGGAATAGAGGTAATTATGCGTCCTATGAGGAAATGGGAAGGAGGAATAGGTGCAAGATCATTTGGGTCATTCGACATTGCAAATAATGGACGTGAATTCAAAATACCTTCTATTTGTATGACTACGGCGTGTGAACTCTTCAAAAGTAACATTATTATTTAAAAGTGTTCTTTTGAGATTAAATTTAGTGCTTTTTACTGCACTTTCCCATAGTCCACCGTGGTTGGGTGTATGAGGTGGAATAAATTTCCATTTTATATTTAAAATAGACGTTGAATCAACGATATAATCGTGTGCCCTGAATAAAAAATTACCCAATTCGCGTAATTGATTGCTTGCTCCAACAAAAGTGCTACCGTTATCCGAATAGATAATAGAAGGAATACCGCGCCTTGCTGTAAACCTTTTAGACATGCTATAAAACTTTCTGTAGTTAAATCAGTTATACATTCAATGTGAATAGACTTCGTACAAAAAATACAAAAATTGAAAGGTAACACTTCACCAATTTAGATCCTCGACCCTTCTTGTTCAAAATGAAGAATGGGCCTGCATAATCGATACCAACTATTTCGAATGGCAAACTAGGTCTAACCCTTTCGTTAGGAAGACTAGACATTGGGCATGATAAAGGAACTGGATTAAATTTGAAACATTTCAAACAACTTTTTACAGTTCTCTTTGCCAAAGTCAAACCACCAATAGGCCAATAGAATTGTCTTATTGAAATTAATAATTACTGGGGGCCAGGATGCAAAAGCTGGCGGTGTTTGTGTTCAAAAAGTAATTTTGTGTATTGATGCTTTGACACAACAAAATAGGGTGTTTGACATGAAAAGGTAAATCAGTTGCTTTTAGCCTACCTCCAACCCTTATAACGTCATTTTCATCTAGAAATGGGGTTAAAGATGACAACCGATGTTGTGGTTCTAAAAATTTTCCACCTTTCAAAATTTTCAACTCCGTAGGAAAACTTTCTTGTTGACATAATTTCAACAACAAAATTTTGGCATATTCCAATTCATCTATGGAAAGTGGTCCAAATTTCTTAATTCCATTAACTTGAGTGTTGTTTTTGAACCGAATACATTGTATTATAACGCGATGTAATTTGTTTAGATCAGAAAAATTATCGAATAGAGATGACTTTTCATCAACATTACAATTGTAAATAGTAGCAAGTCTTTTGAGCTCTGGTAATTCATGCTTTGGTACATGAAAAGTTGTGAAAGGCCACTCGTTTTCACACGATTTTAAGAACTCTGGCCCATTCCACCAAAGTTTATTTTTGAGCAATTTCTCAGGCATTGAACCCTCGATGCAATCTGCAGGATTTAATAGAATTTACGTAATTCCATATAAAACTTTTGGTTAATGACTGAATTTTGGCAACTCTATTGGAAACAAAAAATGTAATAAACTTGGCTCAGTATGAATCCAAGATAAAGCAACTTTCGAATCTGACCACATGAAAATAGGAGTTCTTACATCTATCGCATTCGAAACTTTTTTCATTAATTCTGCACCCAACAAACAGGCGCATAATTTCAGTTTTGGAATAGTGACTGATTTTAGAGGTGCCACCCTCGTTTGGGAACAAAATAATCTGACTTGGTAATTTTCAAATGTATCTGAACTCCGAACATAAATGCAACTTGCGTATGCGTCCTTTGAAGCATCGCAAAAACAATGAACATCAATAAATCTTTGATTAATAGGAAGAGTACTTCTTGGAATTGTTAAGGAATTCAAAGTTTTTAAGCTTTGCTGGAAATCGAACCAAAATGATTTGAGTTTTTCAGGAACTTCGGTGTCCCAGGAAATATGAAGTGACCAAATTTTGAATAAGTATTTTACTGAGAATTGTGACTGGACTTATGAGTCCTAATGAATCATAGATTTGTGCTGTAACTGATAAAATATATCTTTTAGACAAAATTGATGGAATTGAAATTTGCTTGATTTTGAAAGTTAATGAATCTGTCTGAACGGTCCATTGAATACGAGTGTTTTGCAACTTGATTGATCTCCCAAATCAAGCACAGCATTTGAAATTTGTATTTGTTGAAATTGTGAAATTATATCAGGAACATTGGAAACCCATTTCCTGAGTGTAAATTTAGCAGAATTAAGAATAGTGTAAATATCGTTACATCCTTGTGTTAGTTCCGCCTTATCGTTAGATCCAGTAAGCAGATCATCAACAAAAAATTCATTTAGAATAGTCTCACAAGCAATTGGGTATTCAGCCAGATTCATTTCAGCCAAATATTTCAGGCATTTTATTGCTAAGTATGGGGCTGACCTAGTACCATAGGTCCACCGTATTTAATTGAAAAATTGAAAAATCGTCATCAAATTTTCTCTCCAAATTATTTGTTGTAAAGGTCTATGTTCATGATGCATGAGAATTTGTCTATACATTGACAAATATCTGCAGATACACATACTGAAAATTCTAAATCTCATCAGAATATCACTATATCGTTTTGAACCTTGGACCGATATACTGTAGTTATTGAGAGACCATCCAGAGGAGCTTTTAGAACTACCATCAAAACTGTCCTCAATTGGTAGTGATACTTTCAGCTTT